>JAGSMP010002699.1:0-18175 GCA_029286625.1 Parnassius orleans | reverse complement strand
CGTCTACACCAGACCAGTACGTGGTATATGCCATTTGTAGTGGCATCCTTTCCTTCCGTTTCGTCTCATTTACACATTACACATCTATTCCTCTATCATACATCATATCGCATACTTCATCCATCTTATCATTTATTGCTCAACACATTCAGTGTAGCCAGACGAAATATCGAAATATATAGTATCGCAGCAGGACTGTAAAACTACCGTAGTATCAGTCTTCTTAGCATTGTGGGAAAACTGTATGCTAAGGTTCTAATTGAAAGAGTTATGAAAGATACTGATGGAAAATTGGGATGTGCAAGCTGGATTTAGAAAGAGGATGGGGTGTACGGATCAAACGTACGTAAAGGGTGTATGGAGTTTTGGGCCTACGATGATGTTAAAAACAATCGTGCTTTAATATCTATTTCTTCCATAAAACAATTTGAAGCAACAATAGGAAAAGATATCGAGAAATCTGCATGTAAATATGGTAGTTTTTTGTTACACAAGAACATCAACAACAAATATGAACGGACTGACAAACTTTGTTTTATTTCAGTTTCATTGTCTTCCGAAGTATAATTTGGCTCGTTGAATTTTCTGTATGAGGCTTATGATGTAATGAAAAAATATAAAAGTTTTTACTCCACAGATAGACAAAAATAAAAATTATTCAGTTTTTACTTTTAACAAAACTAAAAGTATGTACTTCTATAGTTTAAGTAAAGTTAGAGCTTAAAAAAGCTTAACTGGTCGGCGCTGGCCTCCTCTCAATCTACTTGAGAGGATTTTAGAGTAAATATAATTTAAAATTAAACATTTTGAACAATCGACTTCAATATAAATTATTAAGAATAACTCAAAAACGTCAGACCTTGATCAAATTTATAGGGGACTACATGAGAAGCACCAGCTTTCAAATAAAAAAAGAATCATGGAAATCGGTACAAAAAAATTATGAGGTATAACACATAAAAAAAGAACATAGTCTAATTGAGTACCGTCTCCTTTTTAAAGTCGGTAGAAAACTCCGCTGCACTCGCCCGTTGCGTGTTATCTCCAAAATTATACCAGAACTTTTATTCCTTTTATCGGAGTCCTGAGCTATTTCGGGCTTCTTAATTATTAGTAGCGAAAATAAATTTTGGAACATTAATATATACATTAACACCGTCTAGGGATATTTTGTATTAAAGCTCTTAAACTCAAAAAATACTGGGTGTTTGTAAAATCTTTTGAAGAAAGTTTATTTTGCAGGACTTTTTGGATAATTCCAAATTTAAATTTGAAAAAATAAATTAAAAGCAAAAGATTTGCGCGGCATAACTTTAGCTAAGTTCCGAAGGTTTCAATTTACCTACTATAGTTTTAGTAATTTTTGGTTTTAAATTAAAGTTTTAAAACAAGATAGCAGTTAATTTCGAATTTTTGCCACGGTATGCATCATGCAGTGACGCCAATTAACGAGAGAGGAAATGTTAACGGCAGTAAGCGTTCTCCAAGCAGGGACTATTCAACGGATTATTGCTGAGTAGATTGGAATAAAACAAAACGTGATATCAAGGTTATGGTCACGTTATCGTGTTACTGGTGAAGTGGCTGAAAGACACCCAGGCGAGAAGCGCATAACCACCCAACGACAAGATCGATTTTTGCAAGTTGCCGCGAGAAGACAACCAAATGTAACGGCCATTCAGTTGGTTCAAAGGCTCCAGTCAGAGCACCAGTTGCTTGTGAGTGACCAAACTATGAGGAGAAGACTGCATGAAGCTAACCTTCATGCTCGTAGACCGCTTCGTACGTCATCATCGTCATTATCGATGACGATGATGACGATGACAATGACGACTATGATGACTAATGACGATGATGCCGACCATAACGATGATGACGATGACGATAATGATGCCGAAAGCAATGACGATGATTACGATGTCTATTTACTCGACTCCAAAGAGTCAGTAATTCCTTCACGGGGGCAATGTACATACATAAACACTCACGCCTGTCACCCAAAGGGGTAGGCAGAGACTATGGACTTCCATTTGGCACGATCCTGACACACCTCTCTCGCCTCCTCCACATCCATATACCTACGCATATACGCTCGTTGGTTAAGGGTACTCTTAATTTGGCCCATTTTCAAAATGTCACCAATTTGGTCGATAAATTTTCGCCTAGGGCGTCCCTTCGCGACTCTGCCGTTCACCTCTGCCACATAAATTTGCTTTGTCACTCTTTCCTCATTCATTCTTTCTACATGACCAAACCACCGAAGCATTCCTTTTTTAATCCTGGTCACAAAATCTTCTTGCAAACCACACTCTTCTCTTATCACATAATTTCACTCTGTCATTCAGATTCAGCCTAACATAATCATAATGACCGCATTTCTACAGCATTTATTCTACTCTCGTGCTTCTTCTGCCACCTTTTCACTATCATACATTAAAGTAGGGACTAACACAGCATTATGAATTGCCAAACGTGCCTTTTTTGACACATTCTGACTCTTCATAATAGCGTGTAGAGCCCCATTTACTTTATTTCCTGCGTTCACTCGTCGTTCTATATATCATATCTACCATCCTGCTAAATACACATACCAAATACAAACTCATCTACTTAATCAACTCCCTTCTATTCTTATTTCACATGTTTTACTTTCTTCTCTTTCAAAAACATCACTTTCGTCTTACTTGCGTTCACTTTCATTACCCCTTTCTTTTAATGAACTGTTCATTAATGTAACCATCATTTGCAACTCGGCCGCCGACGACGCGAGTATGACTTGATCATCGGCGTACAAAAGGCATTTGACGGTTAACTCACCCATTCTTAACCCGCATTCTTCAACTTTCAAATTTTCTAAACAACTATCCATAAATAGGTTGAACAGCCATGGGAAGCCACACAGCCTGTCTGACCCTTTATGGATGCCAAACCAGTCCAGTAGGGCCCGTTGATCCCACACAGCACTGGAGTCCTTATACAGAGACTTCAATGCCTGTATCAACCCAGCGCTCAACCCAAATGAGTTCATTGTTTGCCATAACACATCCCTGTCAACTCATAAGCCTTTTCCAAGTCCACGAACGCGCAAAAAACCTTTTGGTTTTTGGCCAAAAACTTCTCCGCGATCATGCACATGGAAAGAGACCTGATCCATACATCCCATTCCTTTCTAAATCCGCTTACATCCCAAATTTTTCCATCAGTATCTTTCATAACTCTTTCAATTAGTACCTTAGTATACAGTTTCTCCACAATGCTAGAAGGCTGATACCACAGTAGTTTTACAGGCCTGCTGCGATCCTTTCCGCTAGTATAGTGGGACTATCACGGCACACCAGTCTCCCGGTAACCGCTTAGGTTCCCAACACAAATTAACAGCAGGTCTGCCTCCTCTCCAGCCCTTAGCATTTCAGGTGATACTCTATCATATCCGGCTGCCTTACCTGCTTTCATACTTTTCATTGCTTTCATTATTTGATCTATACTTATCTCTCTATCCCTTTTCTCTTCTTTGGGAATTTCTATTTCATTTAATTCAAACGTCTCATCACTCATAAACAAGCTTTCAAAGTATTCCTTCCATCTCCTTAAACTCGACAATTCGTCATTCAGAATACAGCCATTCTGGTCTCGTATAGCATTCATTCTAGGCTGTTTTGAATGTCCCCTGACAGTTCTTACGAGTTTCCAGAACATTTTAGTTTCCAGAACATTTTAGTTACCAGAACATTTTGGGGGCAATGTATACGCTTTTACAACAAAAACCCAGAAAATGTGCAGGCCTTATCTATGAAAAGTTTTAAAATTTTTATTAAGCAAAATTTATTTATTAAGGGTTATTATACTACTAAAGAGTATATCATTGATTATAACCCCTGGGAATTAGGTTAGTTGAGAAGAAATATATAATATGGTGTGAATATGAAACAATTTCAACGAATTAAAAGATCTTGTGATCTTGTGAAGAATACATCACAATTCTTTACGTGGGTGTAATTATAGGATATAGAAAGTCTTTAAGGATACCCATATATGGCAGTATATCCATTCTCCCAAATATCGTCAGCCTGGCCTGGCTGACGATATTTGTGCAGCAGCAGCGTCGAAGGTGAAAAATTTCTGGTACTGTGTGAAGATTAAAGCTTTTACTTACTTGTTTAAAAATATTCTCAATCTTTCAATTATAATTTTTATTTCGAGGAAAGTAACTCGATTTTTATAAGTATACTGAGTAAGCGGACTTACCTGAGTAACGTGCTGTCGTAATCATGGGTCTTCATTCGAAAACATTAGAAAGTGTTCGCCCTATATATTACACTCGTACATGCTCCGCGTTTTAAATTATATTTTTTTATAATAATTGGGGTACGATAATATTTTAACAACATTTCAATATAAGTTTTACTCTGTTTATATAGGTAACTGTTTTTCTATTCATTTTTTTAATTTATAAATCATTCTATTTTTTATTCATTTTTAAAATTCGGTATTTTTTTTGGGTGAAAAACTAACAGAGCTCGCTTGATGGTTGTGGATGCTGTGGCCCAAAAGACGTGTACATCTATCGAATCCTATCCTCGATTAAGAATTAAAATGCTTAGTTTCCAGTAAAAAGGGTCTCCGGTTCTCTACACTCATCATACGAAACACAGCAGCATTAAGCTGCTATTTTACGCTGGCATTCTTTGAGAACGTGGTCGTTCCCCAGTCGAGCCGACTCATTCGTGCTACAACCTTATAATAGCTGCAGCATGGCTCTACTAAGTACAAACTATATAAATTATAGTTTTTACGGTATACTGTTTGAATGATAAATTATTAAAGTGTAAAGGAGTAAAGAGAGAAAGATTGACAGAAGATCAGAAGGAACCGATTATGTAACGAAATTATACTGGGAAACAGTCTTTTAAATAATGAGGAGTAGAACGATTCCAGAAAAAAGGGTCGCCGGTTCTCTACACTCATCATACGAAACACAACAGCATTAAGCTCCTATTTTACGCTCGCATTCTGTGAGAACGTGGTCTTTCCCAGTCGGCTTGACTGACGACCACGTTCTCACAGCACGACCATACAATAGCTGCAGCATGGCTCTACTAAGTATAAACTATATAAATTATAGTTATTTACGGTATACTGTTTGAATGATAAATTATTAAAGTGTAAAGGTAAAGAGAAAGATTGACAGAGGATCGAAGGAACCGATTATGGGTAACGAAATTATACAGAAACGGTCTTCTAAATAATGAAACATCACGCCATACAAAGCGGATAGAATGTCATTATTCCTGCGAAGGCAAATCAGGGCCCATTAGAGCTGTTTGCGAAATTCAAATGTGATTATATTTGCGGGCCCAAATAAAAATCTAATACATCAGTTTTGTGATTTTCCGCCATTAAATCGTCGGTCAAGAGCCTCGTCCGTCGGTATGTATAGTGCAACGCGCCTACGGGTGATGTTGACATTTATAAAAAAAATAATACCTATAATCTTACATTCCAATAATAAATACACAGACAAGGTATGCGTATACCTTGTCTGTGTATTAAAATCTTATGTGATGGCTCCGTGGCGCAGTGGCAGCAATGAGTTGCAGCGCTGGGTGCTGCAGTTTAAATCCACACGGAACAAGTATTTACTTATGGCCTACAAATAATTGTTCCGGGTCTGGATGTTTATCCTTGTGTAATTTATGTTTGTAAACTGCCTCCACGATACTAAAATCCTGTGAGGTTGTTTTTAAATAAAATACATAATTTGTATAGATTTCTATAGATTTGATAGACTTCTATCTGATTTGATAGATATCATCTGTAACAAATCTTGGCGGGCTTTCTTTGTGAAAATGTGGAATGTGCCTCTTTGTAAAATCATATAAAAGTTCAGATGAATTTTAGTGTACAATCGTTTTGCAAAAGAATCTCACGAATAGTCACATTTTCTCAGAACTTTTAATCTTGGTATATTTATATCTTAGCTTATATAAAAGAAGATCACGTGTGTTCAGTTTAGGAAAAATATTAAAAAATGATATACAACAAGAACTAAAATTAATACTTTGAAAATAGTATTGCTCACTGTCTATAATAGTAAAGGGTTATTTAGGTTCTTGCTTTTAACTTATGAACGGTTTTATTTTATTATTTATTACTTACTGCCGTGACTCACTCGCATGATAATATTTTGTTTGAAAGTGTTCGTTCACTTTTGTTATACTAAGAGCCGTGGTAGCTCAGAGGCTAATTACCCACGGCTGCTAATGAAATTTTTAATTGCAATTTTAAGTGCTGATTAACCACGTGCTTGACGAAGGACAATATCGTAAGGAAACCTAATGTCTAAGAAATAAAATATTTGAACACGCATTGTAGCAACGCGGCGATATAATTGCTTCATAACCCTATCAGAAATGAGAGGAGGCCTCTATGAAGCAGCGAGACACGTAAACTAGAAAATCATGATACTAGCCCCCAGCATAAATAGCAACTCAGCCGAATGAAACAAAACTTCACTGCTGAATTTGAGATTTTAAACTAAGCAGTAAAGATAATTTAATTAAAATCTGCAATATTGTTGTGTAAACAAACGAAAATATAATAAAATTCTATAAAATCTTGTATTGGCTTGTACTACATACCTACCAAATATGCCTTACAGAATATTTTCAAGAAAATTCAATGCACTTACTAAACATCATTATGGCCTGTAATTATTACTATAACATGTATTTAGTAAAAATCTATCTATAACTACATAATAAGTTTTAATATGAATTTGTATTGGAGTGACGACTTGGTAAGATATGCAGGAAGTAGGTGGATGCAGGTGGCTCAGGACCCTTCTTTGTGACATTCCTTGGGGGAGGCCTATGTTCAGCAATGGACTTGTTAAGGTGATAATGATGATTAAACTTTAACCTGGCCTGTGTTCAGCAGTGGACTTTGACAGTCTGTAATGATGATGATTCTTCAGGCCATGTTCCACAACATAAACCTCACACACTAACAACTTTCTGAGACCAATTGAGGGGCTCAGCAGCACCATATCATCGGCATAACTCAAATTATTAACACATATGTCATCAATGTGGCATCTAATATGCATGCTGCTGAGCACCTCAATCAGGTGGTTAACATATATGTTAAAGATTCGTGGCAAAGTCAGCCCGCCCTGCCTTACACCACTCTAAATAATACTCATCCGAGTATACATTTCCCCACTATATATAAGCTGCTTATTGTACCAGTAGGCGAGGATATTCACAAGGTCGTCTGGGACATCTGCAATTCTTAATTTTGTTCAAAGCTTATTATATGACACCAGATCAAAAAAATGAACAAATCCAAGAAGCATGCATATACTGGATTTTGCCTTTTCACATAATATTCAACAGTGTATCATGTGTTTTTCAAAACGATCAAGTTTTCTATCTAATAACCCATCAAACACTTTTACAATTATAGTAGCTAAAGAAATCAGCCTTTAGTTACTTTTATCAGAGATCTCCTTAAATCACAGAATACTATTACTCTTTCCATATACGTCCCACTTCTGTGCTTAGACTTCTCTCATTTCCGAAAGGGTTTTATGGCAAGAAAGTGTCCACAGCACCAATGCGTGTTGGCGGACATCTAACCTCAAATATTTTGTTATTTTTTTAGACATGGTTCCTCAAATGTTTTCCTTCACCGCTGAGCACGTAGTTATTTAATACTTAAATTAGTATTAAAATTTTATTGATGCCGGAGGTGAGCGAACCAAAGTTGATTGTGTACTGTGCGTATTTATGGTGAGCTACCACGGCTTTTATTATAAGTCAATATTGATAGATTATGGATAAGATAAGACAGGATTGAATTTATAATTATAGATTTAATTATGGAAACAGTGAAACAGTCTTTGTGTAACAAATGGCAACGACAAGAAGGTACAATACGACTAAAATTCAAGTTACAAAGGTGGCATAGACAGTGGCGCCAACTTGAACAGATTACTAAAGTACTAAAATAGCATATATTGGTTGGTTTACACAGTTCTAACATCTGCCCTTAAACTAAACGTTTTGTAAACCTAGATGAGAAACACAATTACAATGCTTATCTTTACTTAAACATTTAGTTAGGACATCCGCAGGCATATATTCAGTTGACAAATATTCTAAATTAATAATTTTATCATTCACAATTTGTCTTATATAATGATGTCTAATGTCTATGTGCTTACTACGATTATGTATAATTTGACTATTACAAATTTTTTTTGCTGACTGACTATCATTACACAAAGTTACTGATAAATATTTGCCCAACCATTCATAAAGAAAACTTCTAATAAATTTAGCTTCCTTTGCTCCTTCACACAATGCCATGTATTCCGCTTCCGTGCTCGACAGAGCCACTGTTCTTTGTTTACGACTTTTCCATGACGCTGCAGACAGTGTAAGGACGTCGATCCAGCTGGTTAGATGCCCAGTCTGCATCTACATAACCTGTAACAGTTAATGTAGTTCCCTTTTTATATACAATATTATAATCTATGGTTCCCTTTAAATATCTTAAGACTCGCTTAGCCACTTTCCAATGTACATCCGAGTGACAATTATTAAATAGGCTCTCAATAAGCTCGCTGCATGTGCAATGTCAGGCCTAGTACAAACAGCTATATACATAATGCATCCAACAAGACTTCTATACTTTGAATCAGCGTCATTTTGGTCTCATTTTTCAAGTATCATGCCATATTCTAAGGGTGTATTTACAGGTTTACAGTCAGCCATATTAAATTGCTCTAATACTTTCTGTATATAATTTTTCTGATCAAGGGCAATTTTATTTGGTTCTTGGCTTAATCTCATTCCCAAAACATGTGTAGCTCGGGCAAGGTCTTTCATATCAAATTTTCTCATCAGTTCCTCCTTCACCTTTTTCTTTTCCGGTGTATCCTTGCTAAAGATAAGAATATCATCGACATACAGGGCCAATATTGTGAGGTTTCCATTGGTGTCTGACTTTATGTAAACACAAGGCTCACTAAGTGTTTTCCTGAACTGGAGGTCTGTTAAGGCACTATCAATCTTATCATACCAGGCCTTAGATGACTGTTTAAGTCCATATATTGCTTTATTCAGTTTTAATACAAGGTTTTCCTTACCATTTATTTAATATCCATCAGACTGTTCCATGTACACATTCTCTTGCAATTCTCCATTTAAGCCATCTTGACGTCCATATGGTCAATGTGCAAGTCCTTTATAACAAAGTAACTGACCTTCTGATCCAAGTTTCTTAAAAAAACCATTTACATTTAACATCTTTCTTTCCGGCAGGCAGTAATGTTAAGTTTCAAGCTTTGTCCTTTTCAAATGACTTATACTCTTCGTCAATGGCTTTTCTCCAGTGGTCTTTATCAGGTCCTAACAATGCTTCCCCTATCGTCTGTGGTTCAACGCCGTGACTTGCTGCTGTCATGGCAAACACATTTGCACTTTCTTCAGTGTCTTCGTAGTCACTTGACTCTCGATCCATAGTCATGTGAGGATTCCATGTGACATCATTGGGGTCATCGCCAAAACTGGGGTCAGAAGTATTTGTATCAGTTAACTCTATAACAGGCAACAGGTTAACATTATTATTTACTTTTATCATCATCCATTTCATTACTAGTGAGATGTAGTTGACAATCAGTAGTATGATATTTCTGATTTATTTTTAAATCTTTGTACATTTATCCTTCTAAGAATTGCACATTTCTAAATTTAACACATTTTGAAGGATTACCTGGATCAATTAACCTGTATCCTTTTGATTCAGTACAATACCCCACAAAAATATATTGTTTACTTTTGATAGCTTTTGTTTACCTTTTGATAGTGCAATGTCAGTTTATCTTACAGGATTTTGCTATAGACTGATTGATAATGAGGTTCTGGATACAGTCGGATTGTGTTCGAATTTGGGTGTTCGTTTCCTTTTCGCATAGGTATCGATTACTCAACTTCGGACATTCTGTCTCCATGTACACGAATTTTTCTCTATTAGTTGCTATTAAAGGATAGGGTGGAATAATAGATTGGTGGTTTTTGTTAGGCACAATGGATAAGCGGAATAAGTCGAAGGTGTCTGGAAATAACAGGGAATTTTAGAACAATTACTATATGATTTTCTGTGAAATAATAACCTGACTTAATGATATCGTAATATTCTCTAGTCTTTATATTTAATACATGTTCCTTATTATAAATTTGCCTTAACCTTACTAATATAGACTTAATTACCTTAACACTTAACGAAGAATGGTGGGTGCTCGATGCACGACTAAATGCTAATATATTTTCTATCCTATTAAGCTCATTGAGTATTTTCTGTTAAAATTGTTAGGAGTTGGGCAAACTTAGCATACTTAATGAGGCTACTATCTCTATTAGCGGCTCTATTTAATAGTTGGATAAGTATTGAGTTAATTTTGTTTTCATTTTCAATTATCTGGGAAATTACACTTTTATGTTGCAACATCCATTCCTTACTAATGCTAATGTGAATATTGAATTCTGATTCGATCCTATCTTGGTCATCCTTCAAAACTTTTATGGCATTATTATATTTCGCGGCATCTAAATAATTTAGATTACCGGTTACGCTTTTGATCACTGAGCCTAATCCGTCTACTAGACCTCTCTTAGTGCGACTAGGCTCTAAGCTATTTAGTTGTATTAATACTTTATCTAATTTGCTAGAAATATAGTCCATTTGAAATTCGTACAGTAAGTTGGTGTCGTTATCAAGTCTGTTCTTGCAGTTCTGTAGTTGTACCTAGGGTTACTTTGTCACTGATGTCGTCAAGTTTTACATATTGAAGAAATGTATGATAGTGAGTTATGAGGTCGTTGATCAAGTCTAAATGGTAGTAGGCCTGGTCCGTCTTCAAGATATTCAAGTTTTATCTCCTGGGCTTCGATCGTCAGCACGGTCAGTACAATCAGTAATTTTAGAGTCCTGTAACAATTCGACAGTTTTAGGTACACGTTTAAGTCTAGACTTCCCTATCGGACCGCGTTTCCTAGACATGTAAATGTGTATTGGTAAGTCAGCTAGAACATGGTCATGGGTGTAACGTGGCCAATTTTTGTCCAGTTAGCTAGGGGTTGGAAATGAAAACTTGTTGGTTTGGTTGGTATTCAACCTCTGGTTCCCGCGATTTATTCCGATTATTTATTAATGCTCAACGTTCGGATAAAGAATGTTCGGTAATTATTTCATACACTGTTTTCATTTGCTCTTGGTGTGTTAGTATGTATTGCTGCAGTAAATTTTTTGTCAAGTCGATGTGGATTGGGTCTCTTGGGTTGAAATGTCCATTAACAATATCGTAAGGCCTACATTTAGTGAAACTGTGTACAGAACTATTGTATCCTAAGATAGCATAGGGCATTAAGTTTACTACATGCTCGTCTTTTCTTTGTAGTTTTAGGATTCGTAATTGTACGAATTCAGTGAACAGCTGGTTCGTAAATTCGGTCCCATTGTCGGTGACAATAGTAAGAGGAAGACCATAATGCGTACAGAAGGTAAGTAGGCTCTGCAAAATGCTCAATGCTGTTTCGTCTCTTAGATGATACGCTTGAGCATATTTGGAGAATACGTCTACAAATGTGAGATACTTTTCATTATGTACTGTGAACATGTCCATATGGATAATCTCGAAAGGTTTGGTAGCGGGGGGGAACGATATTGAGTTGAGTTTTATAGGTTTCCTATCGTACTTAGCCTGACCACATATGGTGCATTCATTAATATATTTCGTAATGTGTTTTCTCATTTTAGGCCAATAGTATCGTTTGGAAAGGGCCAGGAAACTCTCGTTGATACCGCGATGGTTGGTTTTACCTTCGTGGTAGTTCTTTATTATTTCTTGTTGTTGCAAATATTCTTTTACATTTTCGACTTCACTTTAGTTAAGACAAGATTCTAAATTTATATTGTAAGATTGGAATGATGTCATACATGCAAAGAGGGGGGTTAATTTATAATCCGGTTTTGACTTTTGGGTTCACGTATTCTTTTATGGCGTTGACAAGGTCTACTTCCATTTCCGGTTGTCTTATCTGTACAGCTGTTCGAGTATGTGTATCAAAAGGCTTGGTCACTATTGGTCGTCTTTTTATGTCGCCTACAATTGTTAATATTAGCTGTCTGCGGAATTTATTAAGAGTTTCGTCGGTGATGGGAATTTCGAGGATCGGATTTTCTTGGCTTTTGTGGGCCGTTTGAGTTGTCGAGCCAGTGATAGGGGCTGTTTTTACTGATGGGTTAGCTTACATAGAACATGATTCTTCGTTATTTCCACCCGTGAAAGCGCATCGGCATTGGTGTTATTTTTACCTTTTTTGTATATGACAGAAACATCGTATTCGCTTAATTTGAATTTCCACCTAGTAAGTCGCGAGTTCGGTTCCTTAAGATTCATTACCCACTGAAGGGTTTTATGATTAGTTAAGATTTTAAAAGTACAGCCAAACAGATAGGGTCTAAAGTACTTGGTTGCCCACACAATGGCAAGGAGTTCTTTCTCTATAGTGCTGTAGTTCACTTCGCTCTCATTTAGAGTTCTAGAAGCGTAACATACAGGTTTGTCTGATCCTATGGGTCCCTGAGATAAGATGGCTCCTATCGCTACATTGGATGCGTCAGTGGTTAGGATGAATTCTTTATTGAAGTCAGGATATTGGAGGATTGGGTCGTTGGTCAAGAGAGTCTTACACTTTTCGAAGCAATTAATATAGTCTGTGTCAAGAGTTATTTTTCTTCCCTTTTTTAGACATTGTGTCAGAGGTTTAGTAATTCGAGCAAAGTCTGGGATGAACTTACGATAAAAACCTATAAGGCCTAAAAACTGTTTAATTTCTTTTGCGGTTTTGGGTAATGGATACTTCTCTATGGCTGATATTTTGCTAGGATTTGGCTTAATGCCATCTTTGCTAATTATATGTCCTAAATAAGCGGTTCCCAATTTAAGAAACTTGGATTTATCCATTTGTATTTTAAAATTGGATTCCCGTAGTTTCTGAAATACTTTCTCAAGATTTACCATGTGCTCTTGCAAAGAAGTGCTGAACACAATAATATCATCTAAGTACACTAGACAAACTGTATTTTGGAGGTCGCGGAGTACGTTATCCATGACACGCTGAAACGTAGATTGCGAGTTCTTTAAGCCCATGGGCATCCGTAAGAACTCGAAATGCCCATGTTCAACGTTGAATGCTGTTTTCGGGATGTCATTAGGGTTCATTTCGACCTGGTAAAATCCACTGGCTAAATCCAAGGTTGTGAAGTATTGGCAATTTCCTAACTTATCTAGTACATCCGATATATTCGGGATTGGGTATTTATCATTAATGGTTTTCATTTAGCTTCTAAAGTCGACTACGAGTCGCCATTTAGTCTTCCAGAAGCATCAACTTTTTGAGGAATTATCCAGATGGGAGAGCTTCATGCAGATTCGGATGGACGAATTATACCTTGCTCTAACATTTTACTGATTTGTTGTTTAACTTCGTCTCTATGAACGTAAGGGTACCGATAGCTTTTAGTATATATCGGTATCTCGTCAGTGGTCCGGATGCTATGCTTTATTTTATTAGTGAACTAGCTTCTGCCCGCGACTTCGTACGCGGATCCTGTTGCTTATGCCAGCGACAACGGGTTCGTCAAAATCGAAGATCTGAAACGTCTGATGTTGAATTCTAAGAGCCCGGGGACGGGAAAACAACGTGATTCGCGAGACGATTCGAGACGTTCTAGATCTTTCATTTTGTAAAGTCAACAGGAAATGCCTATTAGACTAAACAACTTTTGCTAAGACGTCATTCCTATATATGTTATAGTGTCGCTGGGCTTTGGATGGAGTGTAACTCCTTGTGTGTTATTAAGTTAATATATTGGTAATATTGTTTAGATCACGTTCATGAGGCTTAAGTGCTTATAGAACAAAACTACTTCAGCGCAAAGCTTCCGGGTAAACTATGTTGAAGTTGACCCGTCCGGCAAGTGAACATAAAGATTTCTAGAACTGCTAACCCGGGAAAAGCGACGTACAACTAACCATGCAAAACAACTGACACTGAGATCTACTCCAGCAACACGAAGTCTGCTCTTGAGCCTTATTAATTGTCATTGCATAACACAATGATACTGGGGTACGTTCTTTTAAATTGGAATGGAAAATTATTTGGTATTAGGAATTCTGGGAATAAAGACGGTTTCTCCTGCACCGCAACCTGTTAAAATTTGAGCCTCGATTATATTTTGTTGCAACTGGGTTACTTTTAGCCGAGTTCCATTGCAAAGTTGTGGTGGTCTTAAATTTCGAACAGAATAATCGGAATGCCAATTTTAAACAAATTTCATGAGAAGGAAGTCCGGGCATATTTAAAGAATTTAAAAATTCTATCAGGTAATTAGTGGCTTCTTGTTCATCGACCATTCTATTTATTGAACTATAAACTTTGCTTTCCCCTGTATATTCGACAGTATTTTGTTATTAATCTCAGATGCCTGGTCATTGCGAGGTTAAAATGGATCTTTCGCATAGCTAAAAATTGTCCTATTTAATATAATTGTTACGTCACCGTAAACCGACGATATAAGATGTGGTTGGGATTGCACTATACAACATAACTCAGTCGTCAAAATAAGTTTTCCTTGGTGTAGTTGTGGATAGGTACCTTCCCAATCTTTAATAATTTATCAGAAAATTGACGATCATCCGGGTTATCTCAGTTCTCCTCGCATGTTTATAGTCAAATGTACCGATTGTATATCACGCCACAAATAAGAGCTTTTGGCAAGCCCTAACCTCATCAGCTCAGGTTCCCGTGGTATTACCAGTAAGGTTTGTCGAAATCACCACAAAATAAAACCGTGATACCGCCCATTGGTCGATCATTTTGTCTTATATCTCTTAAAGTTCTGTCTACCTTCTCCTTTTCGGTGGGCCATCGTACATTCATCCCATATGATTAAATTACACTCACGTAATACCTTAGCTTTGTCGCTATTTCTTGAAATACTACAGGTTGGACTTTCCGTGCGATCTAAATCAATTGGTATTTTAAACATAGTGTGAGCAGTTTACCTCCTGGTAGCAATGTTGCAGCTACCTGATGAAGCCACGGCAAGAGCAATTTATGCTGATTTCGAACATAAGCTAATATTAATTTAGTCAAAAGGTTTTCCCAGTTCCTCCAGGTGCATCTTAAAACCATATTGTTCCCAAATTATTCTGAACACTCTCGCACGCGATCATAGACTGAACGTTGTTCTGCAGTCATCATTGGGACACCGTTTTCTAATGTTGCCAGCAGTTCCATTGAGTTGTAACCAATCTCTGCAGAATATTGCTAACCTCTCCGACTGAGGTTGGTGTTGGCAAACCATATTCACAGAGTGATTTACCGCCTACTGCTGTTAAGTCTTCCAGAAGAGCTAATAAGCACAGATTTATGGCAAGATCACGGAAATTATCATTAGTTGCGCCTTCATCATTGTATGAGATATATTCGAAAATCTTCTGCAAATTTTCTTTATATTTTCCCATAATTGTACAGCATCTGACAAATTACAAAATGTGAGTAATGTTACAAATAAATGGCGTAACCGTCGTGGATTATTACTAACACAGGATTTGTCATCCCAATGCTGATCATTTTCAAGCAAACGACGCGCTTGGCAAGCTGCATGATAAGTTGGATCAAATCTATAAATATGTCGGTCCTCGCACTGTATGTAATAATAATCGCAAATAGAAACACTCAGCGTTGTTAGGATGAACGGTATACACTCTACCAAGAACATGTTCTTTGAAAATACCTGACTCGCCATCTACAGGCCTGCCACGCGTCTACAATTAAAGACACCTCGTTGCTTATCGTAGATATAATACGATGGAACTTCCCTCATAAAAGAGATTTTGCAAAATCATCAGTTTGGCAAAGTCGAAAGAATGCTAATAAAGTTGTTTGTCTAGGGTTCTCTAATCGTTCTGTAACATTTTCTGCGTTGAAATATATACGTTGACCGCCTTCAAGATGAACATCCAGATGAATCACAGGTGGATATCTTTCGTGAATGTTGAAACTTAAGATCCGCCACACAGCTTCTGAAGAGCTGATATCATTAGCTCGAGAAGTTGAGGCACTAACTCTCATAGAGTTTAACCGATGTGCTCTTTCCTCTGCCGATTCTTGAGAACACATTTCTTATTCTCTTAGCTTCTCTCAATTTCGAGATAAAGATAATCGTTTTTAGGTGGCATTGTGTATTTTATTTTTAATCGACGGCATTCAGTTACCTAACAAAATAATCTACGTTAGAGGTTCTAACTATAGCTACCATACACTTAAAAATCTAAATGCCTACTTAAATAATAAAACGGATCCTAAATAAATCCTTAAATCCAAAATTAAATTCTTAAAAATATATAAGTACCTAAACTTCCACGTCTAATAGATGAAATAACCTATTTGATACCCAGGTACCTATTTAAAACTACAGCTAAATAAAAAAGTTTAATTTATAATTAAGCTAATACTAAAAATATTTAAATACTACCAAAATAACTAATACCTATTTTATAAAATAACAACCAAAAAATCTAAAATAAATTATTAAACGAAAGTAGACTAAAAGTCGCGCTAATAAGCACGGTTTGTTAAAATCAATTATTGTCTATCAATAAGGTCGAACACTCTGCACGTCTATTCGCATCAACAGCCAAATATTGTATGAAGCTCGCACTCGGACCCCCGCCTTTTATACCTCCTGCCGCGAGCGCGTCGAGCGCGGCGACCGTTCACAAAAATAATCCTTATAGCATGATTCAGTATTCGCGCGATGGCTTATTAGCGTATTTCATGTATAACTTTGGTGTTTCTATACCGATTTCTATGATTCTTTTTATTGAATAGATAATAATGTAAACTTTTTTAATTAGGGATGAGTGAGAGTGTTATAAACGTAGAGTAGACAAATATAATCAGAAAGCTCCGAACTGCTAAGCTATCAGGAGTTACACGTGTTATTGTGAGTCAACCATAAAAGATAGACATATGTTGTCGTGGGATATTTTTATATAATTTTAAGGAGAACATTTCCGTTATATATGATTTCTGTGTAGCTTTAACCATTAGGCTGCACACACGACAAACTTAAAAAATGGAGTAATTTCTCCCGTTTCCCCAACGTTTACCTTCACTGCTCTGCTCCTATTGATCGTAGCGTGATGAATAGTATACTATAACCTGCCCAGGAGTATGAAGAATGATTGTACCAAGTTTCGTTAAAATCCGTGGAGTAGTTTTTGTTTCTATAACGAACATACAGACAGACAGACAGACAGACAGACAAAAATTTTACTGTTTGCATTTTTGACATCAGTATCGATCAATAATCACCCCCTGATAGTTATTTTGGAAACATATTTCATGTACAGAATTGACCTCTCTAGAGATTTATTATAAGTATAGATGTTAGTTGTTCGCCTTCTATATAAAAAACGTCAGCGTATTTGGCACATAATCTTTCTAAATTAGCGCGTTCTTCGGCATTTAGATGGTCGGTGCGTAAACGTGATAATACTTCTTTGTAACGCGGGAGTGATTGAATGTTGTGAGAGGACTCGATGTTATACGTCTCGGCGCATATTGGGCGATCTAGGGAGAAAATTATATCGTGCGGAGTCGGGTTAAATACCTCTATAATACCGCGGTTATTCGACACTAATGTTAGACATTCGTTTATGACGCAATTAGAGGTATACTGTTCGCTAACTAAGGCTTCTCCGTCATGGACATTAATGTGTAGTTTATCAATTTTGAAGATTGGGATGGTAACACGTCCTCGTAATAATTAACATTCCTAGAGTTATACATTAAGATAAATTGTTAGCTAATCGTGTTACAGTAATCTATCCTTCAAATCTATTCTAGCTTCCCATTTCTCTAATAGGTCAGGACCAATAAGGCCATCAAGTAATCGTGAAACTTATAAATATATAATTTAATACTATCAGGCTCTTGGAATTCGGGCATGGAATAGTTATCGAATAATTATTCCTAGTTGTATGCACATTCGTTACCTCGAACGGGTCATAATTTAAGGTATATGTGAAATATATTTT
>JAGSMP010002698.1:0-18206 GCA_029286625.1 Parnassius orleans | reverse complement strand
CACATTCGTTACCTCGAACGGGTCATAATTTAAGGTATATGTGAAATATATTTTGTATGCTTCTGGATTATAGTCAGTGTAGAGAACCGGAGACCCTTTTTACTGGAAACAAGGAATTCCATCTTATTCCTCACGGGTGATAACGCAGATAAATGTCTATGAGCCGCAGTAACCACTTAGCATCAGGTGGACTGTGTGCTAATTTGTCACCTTTATACTATAAAAAGCCACTTAACATAAGATAGACTATTAGTTCAATCATCACTTCAGTTTTATTAAAAATAATAATTAAGTAGCTGTGGCACTTCAGCGATATAAACCTTGAAAATTAATAATGGGTAAGAATTTATTTCGAGTGGTAGCGTTAATCCAGTAAGCGCAGTGTATTTGACCTCTGGTTAGATGGAGTGATGACATTGATTATAGGTAGCTCTGGGCCGTGCTGTGTGACAATCTGCAAGGGAAGTCTGTGATCAACAATAGGTATGTTATTAGCTGTAATGATTATGATATACAATTGTGGTGAAGTCTGATAAGAAATGCCATTTGGTCATGTCAGTTAAAAAAACAGTTTATTAAAAGTATATAAATACCTAGAAATATTAAATATTTAATTTAGTTTTTCTAATAGAGAATGAGAGAAAATAGAAAATAGCGAATAAACGCTGCTGTGCTTCATTGCTGTATGGTGAGTGTAGAATTAGAGACCCTTTACTGGAAACGAGGCATTCCATCTTAGCCCATAGAGGTGACAATGCGTCTAAATTTTGATTCGTAATCGAAGATAGATGAAGATGTCTATGGGTCACAGCATCCATTTACTATCAGGTGAAATGTGCTCGTTTGTCACCCTTATCCTATAAAAAAGAAGAAGAAACAACATATTGTTACTACATATAATATTAAATAAAAACTTACTGCATCTAATATAAACTAAGAAAATCACTAAAATGAAATTTCTATTACTTTCGAAATGTAATTCATTTAATGAAAAACCGTTAGAAGATCGATTTTTCACACTTAACGGTGTCATAAATTCTTGTTATCGTTTTAATGATAATGCATTACATCCCTCCGTGACCTGAAAAAGCCAGTTTCTTAAACAAGTTTTAGTACATGTTTACTTAGAATGTAGAAAAATTTCTACCAATAATAAAAGCTTTACTATTTACTGATCTTCTAGGCCATACATGCTATCCTGTGTATTACTCCATGCTGTTGTATACAGCAAGTTATCGAGCTGAGTCGTAGCCTTTTCAATGGTGCAGCGAAAATTAAAATAATATCTTGTTTGTTTGTTTTTGAAATATTGTAGTAGTTCAATGTTTCTTTCTTTCATTCTTTCTTTAATATCATATAATAAATACATACATACATATTATGGAAAGAAATTAATAACTAGGAACAAATTTTATTTTTACTCTCATACTTGATGTTCTAAGTAATATAAAGAGATGTGGTTTCATTTTATTACTCATGCAGCCCCTGCGGTGAAACGTTACAAGAAAACGTTACTAGAAAACGGTACAAGAAAACGACGTTTTTGTTAATACCGTTGAAAAGGCATCAACGTTCTTCATCTCACGCCCTGCAGCAGAGATCAACCAATTATTGACCTTCTATTCACAGACCAATACCACACCACGCTGGGTTCGGGAACAACGAGGTGGGCGTGACCCCTGAGTAAGACTCTCAACTCAGAACCTTGTCCTTTCTCAAAAGAAAGGGTTGACGACTAAGATTACGGGTTCCTAAGGAATGGTCCCGGTCTTGACGTCGGTCATTTAGTGGACTGTATCTTCCTACTTTTCCCTACTATTAGGGTAAACACTGAGGCTCTTGAAATAAAACATCGGTTATCTTAACATAAATGCCCCTTGGAAATTCGATCTTGAAAATTTCACTACTTTATAACTTTCCCTATCACTTTCCCTAACTGCTTTTCTTTCTTGATTTAAAACTGGAAACTGTAGCTGGTCCCAAACTAATTGCAAATATATCGGCCTCCTATTGTGCCATGAAAGCCTAAAGAGAAGAAGAAATACCCTAAAGAGAACCGCGCGCCAAACGCCATTTCGACATAATCTAATCACTAATTTTATAATCATATCTCCATTTATGACACACATTATGTATATACTTTCATATGCATTTATTAAAAAGCTGTTATTTTGACATTACAAACAGACACTTCAATTTAATTTATTAATATAGATTGTGCCATTCATTCACGTACAAGGCTCGTACATACATGATCAAGACAATGACCAATATAAATATCATTTCTTTTTTTATAGGATAGGGTGACAAACGAGCACACAGTCCACCTGATGGTAAGTGGTTGCTGTGACCCATAGATATCTACATCTATCCTCAATAAAGAATCAAAATGCAGATGCGTTGCCACCCGTGAGGACTCTTTTTCGAGTAAAAGGGTCTCTGGTTCTCTACACTCACCATATGAAACACAGCAGCATTAAGCTGCTATTTCACGCTGGTATTCTGTGAGGCGTGGTCCTTCCCCGTCGAGCCGACCCATTCGTGCTACAACTATACTACTAATATAGTTGCAGCATGGCTCTACCACATATACACATATATATTTCATTCTCTTCTTTACATTTATAGCATTTAAGCTCATATAATTTATTATTTAATTGTACCATAACTTTCGCGTACACGACTCGCGTACATACATGATCAAGATAATGGACAATGTTCCATACAGTTCTTAATAAAGTCACATTTCCTTAAACAATTCATTAAAACTCATTCGCATTTTATCGCATCCGACCTTAAAAATTAATCGGTTATTAGGTTTTCCAAACTCTCAGCTGATCAGGCCGATTGTGTGTGGTTATGCTAACCTCCGATAATTTTCTTTACCTTACTCTCACAACTTCACACTATTAATATTTTCATTTATAATTCCGTATTTCTAAACTTAGCTATAAATTTACTCACATCTTTTACAAATTTATATCATATAGTCTCGTATAGTATTTATTATTTAGTTATATCATTATCAGTCAGGGATAGAGGCTCACAATATGGGCATACCAAAAATTGTAAATTGATTAATTGTATACATAATATAATGAGTTCAAAAACCGTATTAAACGAAGTAATTATTTTCATAATCCACACAAATAAATATATAGGTGTTAAAACTTTACTATTTTCCCAGAAAATTTATAATTTGAAAAAAGTTTATGATTTGAAAGTTCAATAAATATAAAACCGAAAATAAATTATTACACAAAACAAAGAAGTGAAAGCAACGTAATCATTTTCAATAACAATAACATAATCGCATAACAACAGACAGATCAAAATACATATTGTAATCCCACTCCTAGCAGCGCAAGCGATTTGAGATAATTTTTAATTACCAAAGTACGTATATGGAAACGTTTGCGATTACATCGTATTATGATCACCTAATTTTAACATAACTTGTACAATATTATTATTACATACATATATGGATACAAGTAAAATTAAATACACAGAATTTTAGATAGATAAATACATTACTTTTACCTGGATCGAAAAGGATTGCAGGAAGTATGATATTTTCGATATTGTTTACAGAAAATAATTGAATAATCACTATAACACCTATCTACTTTACACAAAAAACATTAATAAAATTTAAGCACTCAAAAGAACAATTTTAATTTTTAAGTATGTTATTATATAACTTTAAGATTCACTGCCTTTAAAAAAGAAAAGACAAACTTTGAATAAAACTATTTTTAGAGATTTTATCGCGTTTAATTTGCTATTTTAATTCCCGACATTTCGGGTGCAGCACCCATGGTCACGGGGGGGGGGACTGAGGTGTTTGACGTCCCAATGTCATAGTTAGCCCTGCTACCTTCAGTTTTTTGAATATTAATTTTTGGTCCGATCTACGCAGAATGAGCTCAAAGTTCTTGAAATCTTGCAGTGGTATGCTTGGGTTTGGATTTAATTTTGTTAATTATAGGATCCCAAGCAGATGGCAACACCATCCATCTTCTCTATTGAAATTAGGATGTTTTTAATCTCAATAGCCTCGCGTATCATCTTTGGTAGGAATCGGTGTTCTTTGCGAGGATTTGTGGTCTATCAAATCTGATGTAATGGCGGGGACGATCTTGAACATGTTCACACACTGCAGACTTCCGGAACGTCGGTGCTTCTCGTCAGCTATATGTTCTTTTACGCGGGTTTTATAGATCTTTTGTTTGTCCTATGTAAGAGACCACATTCACAATCCAGCTTGTACCTCCTGCATCTTGTAGAGGGATATGACACTTGACCGATGGTAAAATTGACTAATCTTCTTCAGCGGCTTGAAGTATGTTTTAATGGAAGTTCGCTTCAAGATGTAGCCAACCTTGTCTGTGACTCCTCTGACATAGGGTAGTACAGCAGGCACACGCTCAACTGTGGTCGGCTTCACTCGGTCACTGTGACGTAGGCGCAGGACACGAAGCTTGTTGTCTTGCAATACTTGCTCGACGTGCTGAAGCTCGGCGGCCAGTTTTCTGTCACAGATCCCTCGTGCTCTCTGAAACAAAGATTTTCCCACGGTAGCTAACTGTGAAGGATGATGGTGCGATTCACCATTTAAATAGCGGTTGGTATGGGTCTTTTCCTATACACAGTGTGACCAACAGTGTTATCAGGATTTCAGATGACTAAAACATCTAGGAAAGCTAAAATTGTTTGCCTCTAACTCCATTGTGAATTGTATTTTAGAGTTTATGGAATTAAGGTGGTCTAAAATGCAGTTACTTTGTCAGATGGTAAAATTGTGAAAGTATCGTCTACGTACCGCTTGTAGAATCTTGGAATTACAGGAGCAGTAAGGCTTTCTCCTCAAAGTCCTCCATGAATATGTCGGGACTACGGAGATACAGTGAGCCCATCGCCACACCATCTACTTGCTTGTAGAATTCTTCCTTCCACAATAGATAGCCAGATGTGAGGCAGTGTTTTAGTACTGCAGATTCTGTAGGCATTTTGTTATCTTCTAGCCCTGGTTAAAATTGAGATGCAGTCTTCAATAGGTAAGCATGTGAATAGTGACTGAACATCAAAACTGACCATAGTTTCATTGTCAGCGAGATGTAGGTGTTTTATCTCACTAACAAAATGGTATGAATCCTTTGTGTGTGCTCTAGTATGTCCTCTCAGTGGTGACAGTATTTTTGCCAAGTGTTGAGCCAACTTATAAGTTGATGAATCGATCTGGCTTACTATGGGACGTAGTGGAGCGTTTAGTTTGTGTATTTTTGGTAACCCATACAACCTCGGTGGTTTGGCACATGATAGTATTGTCGTATAATATCTTTTGCGCTTTGTTTTAAGATGTTCTAATCGGCGAATTTTATCGCGTTTCATGTTACTGTAAGCTCATTCTGCGTAGATCGGACCAAAATTAATATTCAAAAACTGAAGGTAGCCGGGCTAACTATGGCATTGGGACGTCAAAACCTCAGTCCCCTTGACCGGTGCTTAAAGCACCCGAAACGTCGGGAATTAAAATAGCAAATTAAACGCGATAAAATCCGTAAAATAGTTTTATTCAATATGTAGTGTTCGTAATTTTAAGAAATCATTAAAAGAAAAACTAACACTTATTAATAATACCAACTTGTTTTTAACCCTTTTCAAATTAAATACTTACTTTTAAATAAAATTTACTATAGAAAAAAAACACAACGAAATATATCATCAGTGCTAAAGGAAAAATTAATTGATGACAAAGTATGATAAATTTAAGTACGTAAAAATGTAATCTACTATATTAGTTCATTCGTTTTTGTAGGACATAGTAATAAAAATAATATAAAACAATAAACAATAACCGAATAAAATTGAATATAAAATCGTCTTGTGCCTTAACATACATGAGTGCTTAAAACGTAACTTAATTTTTAATATTGCATTTTTTTTTAGATACAGTAATAAATATATTAAATATCAATTAAATCGTGAAGTATCTAATTAATAAATTCAACTTTATTAAATACAAAATATTAAAAATATAACTTTTTTATAATAATTAAAACTTTTTAAAGAAATCTTAAAAGAAGTGACAAAAAATACGGTTATGTTACCTAAAATTTATTTCTCTTTATGTATGCCCGGCGGTGCGTGTGCATTGTAGCAGCGCACCGCCTGGCAGGGTCGCCATGTAATATAGGAAAGGTGTTATATGAATAGAGACGTGTTGTTGGTACTAGAACTTTAATTATACCACTGCTTATTCTACCTTAACACTAATATATTATATTGTCGTTGGGGCTACATTACAAAGAAATAAGGAATATTTTTTGGAAATATTATCTCGCGTCGCCAACAGCCGTACTAAATTTCTCCACTACGTAATATGTTTCACTTCAAAAAGTTTGAAACTAAGTATCCCAAATTAGTTTTTTAATCCATAGTGCTAAAAATCACCAATGCCTTTATTGTCGTACACTGTATTAACTGATAGAACTATAAATGTACTAGTCAATTAGATTTCTTACCAATATTTTCAAAAAAGTACGCGATATAGTATCAATTACAATAACTGCTTCTTAATTTAAGAATATAACTAAAATCTTGCGAGTAATTAGAATTCTAATAAAATAGAGCGTTCTGCAACTTTTAGCTAAAAACAATTTCAGTAGTAAAAATTATCTGCGAGCAGATCCACATCTAAAACTAATATTGCATAGTTTCTAAGCTGATACAAAAATATCTGGAAACCAATTCAGATTACGATAAAAGTGTGACGGAATTTATTACTCTTTAAAATAATATGCCCGGGTTTTGGCGTCAGAAGTTCTCTTTAAACTATATTAAATATTATATAACAGTTTCGTATACGTGACACTCTTACATTTACATAATTCGAATATAAGTCCAAACATAATTCGTCTCTCTGTCGAACAAATATCTGTCTCATTTACAGAGGGTTCCATTAATAGAGGTAAGAATAGAGGTTATTTCAGTTATAGAGGTGCGATTATTAAATAAAATAACGTGTTTTGTAAACATTACCATAAGTTGTAATCTTTATTAACAATCAAAAAAGCTATTAAACAAAAATAATTAAGCACGTTATTTATTAACAATACAAAAATGCATACAGAATGCGTCAATCAAAAAAAAAATCTTTTATTATAGTTTGTCTTTTGGAAGTATCAGATGTAAGATGTTTTTCAATGTTATAAATTTTATCAAATATGTTTTGGTCATCGATTGTTGACATTTCAAAATAACTGTGCAACGTTTCTAGTGCCTTTAATGCTTCGTGTGAAGAAATTCTTACTAAGTTTAATTCCGAGCCTGTATAGTCATCATCTTCTTCATTTTCCACTGAAAAAGACGAGAAGGCATGAACAATGTCGTTTTCAGTAAGTTCTTCTGAAACTATTAATTCGTCGTTGACGTTTATAAGATCTTCGAAAGCTGGCTGCTGGTTGCTTTTGTCAGATTCAGTTTGCTATTGTATTTTTGGTCACAGAAAACCAAGCTTTCCTAGCAAATCTCATCGCTTGAAGAAAATTGATTTCTGGGCACTGATTGTCTTCTATAGATTCAAGAAAATGTTGAACAACTTCTTTTCTGTAATAAATTTTGAAATTATTGATGATGCTTTGATCCATTGGCTGCAATTTACTTGTCGTATAACGGCCGGTCTCAATTTCATACAGTTATAAGTAGTAAGCTACCAAAGGTAAACAGTTAAGTTTAAACTACCTGTTACTGTCGTCTCAATATCGTAATGTTCAAAAGCTTACTCGAGATAAAAGACAGATAGTTCATGATAACTTTGGTTAATGTGTCCCTCCTAAGCGTTTTGTTTTTGCTTCGAAATGAATTGCGTCGCGTTCTACTATAAAATATTATGATGTATTTAAAATATAATGATTATATTTATAATAAATATAATGATTTTATTAAGAATAACAAAGCAAATTGTTCGGTTCGAAATTCGAATGCATTGTATTTTGTTGAATGACTAAAAC
Source organism: Parnassius orleans (assembly GCA_029286625.1). NCBI lineage: Eukaryota > Metazoa > Arthropoda > Insecta > Lepidoptera > Papilionidae > Parnassius > Parnassius orleans. The sequence continues at coordinate 10,191 of JAGSMP010002698.1, read as the reverse complement.
ATAAAACGTAATTCCTTCTAGACGTCGCAGTTTCCGCTACGATGTCCCAACGGACGAAGATTGTCCGGTCTCCTGCCGCGGTTATGAATGCCAGGGTCTGGTGCAGGAACTCCTATAATGATAGATTTTTTAGTTATTAGTTTTTAATATAATTTTGACAATTATCCTTTATACACATTTCTAAATTAAGGCTTTCATCAAGTAATGACAAAGATACGAAGCAACAAAACGCAGTGCTTGGCGTTCGGCTTTAACACATTGGCACTTCCACACTTGTACACCACCACAGCCAAACATCAAGAAACTTAGCAGAAATAACTTAATTAAATTTTGTTTATGTGTAGCAGTAATTTATTAGCGATAAACATTAACATGGCTCAACAAAATACTGTAAGTATTGTGAACTCTTTGCCGTGATATATAAATTTACAGTAATGTTACAAAAACTTGGGTCTTTGTCTCAAAGTCGCGCCAAAAATGTAAGGCACCTATAAAATTTTATTTTACAGATGAAGGCAAGAGCCCTTGTTAAGGATGAAATATTCTTCCTGCTTGACTTGATTTCCAAGCAAAAAGTAATTACTACTAAAGCAACGAATGCCACAAATAATAAATTAAAGGAAGAGGCTTGGAAATCCATAGCGCAGGAGTTTAGTGCGATGTCGGGAGAATTGCGGCGTCCTGAGCAACAACGCTTAAAGTGGAGAAACTTAAAGAAGTCATCAAGGAAACGCAATGCATTGATAAGACAAAATAATTTAAAGGTTTACAATATACTTATTATAAAGGTTTATAATATACTTATTATAAACTTCAAACAAAGAAATATTTCACAAAATATTTACATACATTAAATATTTTGTGACATTTTGTTAAACATACCTAATCATCTTAGAACATTTTTTTATATGTAATATTTCTATTCAAACATTTTTGTTTGCAGACCGGTGATTGAAAGATGTACATCCCTCCCGATGAAGCACTGGACCGTGTAACATCTATGTTAGGTGCAACATGCACAGGGTTCACTGTGGAGTTCGGTGGTGATGGGGAAAGTGAAATGATTCCACCAGATGCGGTGGTGGAGCTCATGGATTTACAACCTTTGCCGGAGCATTCAGAGGCTGTAACTAGTGATTTGGTGATGGGAGGTAGTGGTAGTGCCGACTGTGGTGGTGATAGTGAGAAAATTTTCACACCAAAAATATTTATTTTTAATAATCCTTACAAACCCTGTAAGTTATATTTTACCTCAGTTGTTACTAAACAAAACAGACCGCCTCTCTATGGTCTAGTAGTGCGATTGCTTGTTGCAGGTTTTGTTACAACTTTGTGTTTTCTGGTTCATGAGAAAATCTAAAGGCTGACCACCCAATTGTCTGACAAACAAGACAATGTGTGAAATAGGCATGTAGTACAGTTGGTTCTGGGTAATCACTAATGTAATTTGGATAGTAGTTGTTACTAATATGTTTTTTATGTCATCTCCTGTACCTGATCTCTGTGGTCATCAGTCATCAATTCTATCAAGGTAGGAGAGTGTAAAATATGAGAATTTAACTATGTTTTTTTATTTTCACAGTAAAGAAACGCCAAAAGCCCTCTGAAGTACTACTACGGGCTCAGATAAGCAAGGAATTAGCCATGGCTGCTTATTTTGAAGCCAAAACTGAAGTGGTTAAACTTGAAAAAGTTAAACTACAGTTAGAAATAGAAAAATTAAATAAGTAACTTGTGATTATTATAGTGCTAATGTTAAGATTTTGTAAATAGTGATAATAGGTGTGTTTTTTATAAGTTATGTAATGTTTTTGTTAAGTTTATTCTAAAACAAAGTCTATTTTATACATTGATTTTTATTTGACATTTTTGAAATAAAATATATATTGAAATAAAGCACATTTATTCTAGTATAATTTAGCATTGTTTACACATTAAAATTCTAATATAATAAAACATTATTTAAACACCCTGACACTGATTTTGATGACCTATCCCTTTAGCATAGGTAATATCACCTGATTCTTGCGACATTGCAACTTCTGGATCTACATCCCTAATATTATTTAATCTGCAGATGTTGTGTAATACAGAAGTGGCAATAATAATGGCATGTGTTGTTTGCATAGCTACACGGATTTTTAGAGAGAGTATTGGAAAGCGCCTTTTCCACACACCAAAACATCTGAAAAGATACAAAGTATTTTACATTATATTCATGAAATTTTTAAAATAAAATATTTATAAAATAATGTTTACCTATCAATAGTATTTCTAGTCTTTATATGTGTTTCATTGTAACGATTCTCTGCAACAGTTGTGGGGTTGAGCAGTAGTGTCAAAATATATTAAGTACAGGGATATGCAATGTCTCCAATAAGCCATCTATTGCCATACAATCCCTCTTCACATTGCACCGAAAATAAATAACAAAGAAATATTAATCATGTTTATGTAATGACCTATTATTAATAATCTTCTAGATAACTAAGTACCTACTTATTTTTTAGCGTAGAGTTGTTAAATATAGTAGCATCATGAGCAGACCCAGGCCAACGGGCAACAACATTCATAAATAGCAAGTCTGCATTACAGACTCCTTGGATATTAATTGAAAATATGCCTTTTTTTCTCTTTTGCCTTAAAAATATGCCTTTATTTCCGAATTCTTCTCCTATATTTGAATCTGTAAAAATTATGATTCTGTTATTAGGTATAATCTATATAAATAAATGAATCTATACTTAATAATATTACAATAAAGAATTGTATGCATGTTTGTAGAAGTTGATCCAATTCTGGCCAAACTTTGATTAAGTTCTACGTTTGAGTTTCAGGTCACTAGATGGCCTTCGACAAAGATTCTGCCTAGATCTACTTAATATAAATATTTATTTATTTGGTTCTACTAACCAGGCGACTGTATGGGAACATGCGTGCAGTCAATTGCGCCAAGAATTCTTGGAAATCCTGCGATTTCCTGAAAGGCATTCTGGGTATTGCTTAATGTTTTCACATATTGAGGGTATAAGCCAGCTATAGCTCGAGATACATGATGCATAATTCGGCTGGCTGAAGCTTTCGATACACCAATAAAGTCCGCTACTGATAAAAGTATTGTTCCCAGTGCATAAAATCTCAAGGTTAGTAACAACTGATGTAACGGCGATATTCCTTTATTCCTAAAATGTTACAATAATTGTCATTCATGTTTATTCTCCAAATTAATGTTGGGTGGCATATTTCGACGATACATATAATATAACCAAATTTTGTTCACAAGTTTCTTTACTCACCTTGAAGAAATTACTTCTAAGGCTGGTGTTATTTTCAATTATAACTCATCCACAGACGTTTTATTTAATCTAAATCTATATGTAAATTAAGAGTTAGAAAATTCACTTCTGTAATTTATTCGATTATAAAATCGGCGATTTTCAGTATCTACAATACCTTCGGAATCAAAAACACCGATCTCAAACATTCAAACTATATTAAAAAAATGTGTAACATTAGTTAATAAACGGCCACTAGGGATGGTGTAATCTCTGGCGGAAAAAAACCCTTAATGTCAAGATAAAATACCGAGAACGTTGTCCATTCCCGGTCGAGCTGACTTATTCGTGTTGCAACCATATTATAGCTGCAACGGGACCTCGACAAAATTATGTGTCTTATTAATCAGCCCCCACTGGCACTATTCCCAAAAATTCTGCTATAAAACGTTTTTCACAGTTGATGTTCCCGATATTAAATGTATGCAGGCGTCATAAATGATAATCTTATCCCTCCGCCATATTACAATCATTAATTTATTGAAATCCGCATATTGAAGGAGTTGCGGACCGACATTTTAGGTATGTATATACCTGCATGATATATAACTCTCTTTTAAGGCCCTGCCGCAGTTGAGTAAAAAGCTACATCATAATTTTATGTTTTCAATGATGAGCTGCATACATTCAAGTACTAGTGATTAATATAACTGCAGGTGACAAAGTCCAAGCGCAGCACATACGAGTACTTTATTCATCCCACTCGATGCAAGTTCGAGGATGTAATTATCACAACTTGAGTCGAATAGCGCTTTACAAAGTATTAAATGCTGTAAATCTTTAAAGAAAGTTTGTATTTTATATGTAGCTAAGAATATTCTCAATACAGTTATTGTTTTAGACCTATATTATATTTCTCTAAACTAATGAAATAAGTTATTATGAATTGAATTATTTTTTACTTTAAGTGAAGCACTAGAAAAAACTTGACTGGTTTTAGTATGATGTCTAGGTTTTAAGAGGATCTTGGCACAAAGCCTACAATAACGCTGGCAAAACATATTGATAATTAAAGGCTTTTTCATACTTAGTATTAATTGACACTGCAGACATTGTTCTGCCTTTTGTTTGACTATTTACAGTGTTACTGACTTTTAACAGTATAAATATACAATTTATGCATAACTAGAATACAGCACCTATCGGATACAGATTTTGTAAATTTCTTTTTTGGCACTAAACCTACATAATAAATTGTGAACATGCGTAATTTCGGTATATATAGAATTGAGTACAGCTCCACCAATCGGATCCTAGTTCCTAAGTACTATGAACCATCGTATCGACAAAAATATATTTTGTGAATAAAACCTCAATCGGTCAAGTCGTCCAAAAGTTACACGATCACTCACGAAGCAAGAAAACACATATTGGTTTTCTTGTTTGTTTAGATTTTATTTATTGACAAAAGATTTTTTTTTATATAACTCAAGTAACAAGCGAAGTAAACACATACACCATAAACACCTGCATCCAACTTCAAACAAAGAAAGCTACATATGCGTTGTCACCTCTGAGGATTACTATCGTTTAATTTAACTCACTATTCAGTAGTTTATTGTCAACATGTATACTAAAAATGTCTTCACTCAATCAACATGCTCCTAATACAAAAAGTAAATGAGTTGATTACTCGTTGCAACGCTGATTTATTTCCTTTATATACCCAACGTTCATCCACAGCGGGCAAGTATTTTAATTAGCAAAACCAGATGAGCCACACCACTCGCCAGTTGGCGTACCGTGGACTTGACGAGCGGTTAGTTTATTAAGCTTCTGGAATGGGATGTTTGATCCCTTGTACAATAGTAATGATTCATTTATAATGGTGATTTCTATAACCTAAAGAGTCTCTTGAAATTTTAAGAAACTTAATATATTACCTTCAGCATCTCAATATATTTCAGAAAATTTAAATAATAACTAAAATATCAAAAACCGTTGTAGTTATACCACATAAAAAATGTTTTGACACTAAAATCAAAACCTATAGGCTACTTCCCATTGATATAGAATCATGAAATTTGGCAATAAGCGAGGTCTCACAATACAAATAAAGGAAAACCCCGAAAACTATTGATATGTTGTTAAAATATCAAATTGTAAAAAAAAATGCGATAACATACACAAATTTTCATTTAGATCATCAACCATGATGAAAACCGATGTTGGGCTTATTTCGACTTACCTCGTCGTAAAATGTTCGGTGCTTACATTAACTATTATTTATGGGTTACAGTTACTTAATTATTTTATAACTTTATTATTGACTTCCTCGTTGGTCTAGTGTTCCCGGGTTCGAATCCTGAGCCGGGCCAAAATTAGTTATTGGGTTTTCTGTTAAGAAAATCTCAGTAGCAGCCCGTAGTTGAGAAGTTGGCGGTGTTTCACCCCCGTGCCTTGGATAGCACGTAAAGCCGTTGGTCGTGCACCTGATCTCTCTCCGGTCGTATCGGATTACCGTCCCATCGGATTATGAGGGTGAGGGAATAGAGAGTGCACCTGTGCTTGTCTGTAATGTCCTGCACAGATGGCTAGTCTCCGTTGACCGAAATTTAATTATTTATTATATATAAATAAATAATGAATATTATCGTTGTCAATTAACGGCATTCATGTATCGGTATCGTAAACAGGCAAAAATTGTAGAGACTTGCGATTCCCGGGATGAATAAACTATCTACATACATAATTGAGTTTATAACCTTCAAAGGGCTTCCTACTCGCAATTGTGGTTACATACGTGGTAGAGCCATGCTGCAGCTATATTAGTAGTATAGTTGTAGCACGAATGGGTCGGCTCGACCGGGGAAGGACCACGCTCTCACAGAATACCAGCGTAAAATAGCAGCTTAACACTGCTGTGTTTCGTATGGTGAGTGTAGAGAACTGGAGTCCCTTTTTACTGGGAAAGAGGCATTCCATCTTAGTCCTCACGGGTAACAACACATCTGCATTTTGAGTCTTTATTGAGGATAGATGTAGATGTATATGGGTCACAGCAACCACTTACCATCAGGTGGACTGTGTGCTCGTTTGTCACCCTATACTATAAAAAAATTTGTCATGTTTTAATTTTTTATTTTTCGCCGTCTACTATATATTTGCATGTCTTGAAAATTATATATTAGATATTAAAGACATGAGAAATGTAGTCACTACCCTATTTGATCATATTATTAGGTCCTTACATATGAAATTAGCGTTTTGTCGCACTGACCACTATGATCTGAAATATCTCCTCTTTGGTTAAGAATTTCAAATTCAAATTTATAAATTCATTTAGGTGGTACATTTGAGTTTTGAAAACAGTCATTCATTTGTTTTTTCCTCATTATTTTATTCCTTGCCGTCGCTTATTATCGCACAATGGAAAACATGAAATATCGGTATATTTACGAGTACGAGTTCTACCGTGGCACCAGTGCTGCAGAAACAGCTCGAAGGATTAATGATGTGTACGGCGCTGGTGTCGCAACAGAAAGCACGGTACGTTTTTGGTTTCAACGTTTTCGTTCTGGAAATTTCGACCTTCAGAACCAACCCCGTGGACGGCCGGAGCCCAAAGTGGAAAATGAAGAATTAAAGGCTATAGTGGAAGCAGATCCATCACAAAGCACTTCAGAGATAGCTGCAGGCTTTGGGGTAAGTGATAAAACTGTATTAATCCACTTGAAGCAAATCGGGAAGTAAAAAAAACTTGAACGATGGGTACCTCATGAATTGAGTGAATCGAACTTGCAAACACGCGTCCACTGCTGTGTTACTTTGCTCAACCGACACAATAATGAAGGGATTTTAAATCGAATTATTACCTGTGATGAAAAATGGATACTGTACGATAATCGGAAGCGCTCTTTGCAATGGCTGAACCCTGGAGACCCAGCCAAATCCTGTCCTAAACGAAAATTGACTCAGAAAAAGTTACTTGTGAGTGTTTGGTGGACTAGCGCCGGTGTCCTTCACTACAGATTTCTAAAATCTGGCCAAACGATTACGGCAGATATCTATTGTCAGCAACTGCAAACCATGAAGGAAGAACTAGCTGCTAAACAACCGAGATTGGTCAATCGCTCTAGGCCACTGCTGCTTCACGACAACGCAAGACCACACACTGCACAACAAACAACCACTAAGGTAGATGAGCTTTAATTGGAATGTCTGCGACATCCACCGTACTCCCCGGACTTTGCTCCAACAGATTACCATTTTTTCCGGAATTTGGACAACTTCTTACAAGGAAAAAAATCAACTCCGATGCGGCAGTCCAAACCGCCTTCAAAAAGTTTATTGATTCTCGCCCCCATGGTTTTTTTTAGTAAAGGGAGCAATGAACTACCTATGAGATGGCAAAAGTGCATAGAAATATATTTAAAAAAAAAATTACTTTATATTCGTCCCGTACAAAACGCCAATTTCATATTTAAGGACCTAATATTAAAGGAAAGAAAGTGCCGCCGCAGACAGTGACCTTTAAGCATGATATATTCATGTCTAACATACAAACGTGTTAGTCTATCACATTGCATGCTACATGTTTAATTCAATTTTAGTGAAAAGAATAAACATCATTAAAAAGTATTTAAAATGGTTTTCTTTTTAGTCGAGTGCTTTGTGGTATTCCTTGGGGGAGACCTACGTTCAGCAGTGGACTTGTGAGGGGTTGTAATGATGATGAAACGAAGTTAACTAATGCTATAACTATAGATTTAATATTTGATATGGTAATCATTTCGCATGCAAAGCGGGGCAAACTATAGAAAATATATCCTACCATGAGGCTATGTGTGAGTGAGAGACCTCTGTCCAGTTGTGGACTTTTGATAGGCTGTAATGAATAAATCAATGAATTAGAGACTGCTCTAATATTTAATACCAGTAGTAACGGAATATGGCTGGCGTTCGGAAAAAAAAGATCAAAATTTAAGTAGAATAATAATAGTCTGTACTCAAATTTTGACATTGTGAATTTTTGAGTTTAAGATTAAGATTATCCATGAATACAAGCCTGTGTTTTGCCCCCATAAGATTTACTCGTCTGTGTTTGGCGGGCGGGTAGTGTAGTGGCACATTTTTCTTTTATATTTTAGCGGCCTTTACTTAGGATACTGTAATACGGGACGAACTGCCCTCCTACATACGCTCTCCACTAAGTTCTTATCCTGATGCATGAGTAAAAGGTGTTCGTTGGAACATGGGTGAATACAATTGAGGAGTCGCCTCAAGTCACAATGTGTTAATAGGTAGGTCTTGGTGACGTGCTTGGTCATGCACGTCAAACACTCGCCCTGTTGCACACCCGACCAGAGCGGGCACGCAGTACCCTATATTTGAAATAAGTTACACTTTTTAATTATTAAATTAAAAATTAAAATCATTTCTAAAGATGTATGTTAGCTATTTTGATGAGCACCTCCCTCCAACCCTCAACTGCTTGCGCAATCACGTCAATAATACGACTCGGTTTTGTTTTATATACGAGGAATCATCAGGAGAAATAGACTCCAAGATAGCTGATAGTAAGTTAACGAGATAACAAGTTTAAGTAACTTAACATTATTTTCCCTCTAAACACTAAGTTTTAACACCTTTATATTTAACTTACATAATTTTATTCATACACCTTCGTTGAAATAAAATTTTATTCGGTCAGCTGCAGTAACGCTCCGATTTACTTATTTAACACATTAAATCTGGAATTAATTTACTAGAAGTAGGTGATTTTTATAAGCGAAAGCGGTGTAAACTGACAAAGTTGTGCTGTCTGTTTTACATCTCAATCTTAACATAGCTACTTAACCAGTTTTATTTTATTTAGGTATATAATCCATACTTTTATTTTTAATATTATAAATGCGAAAGTGTGTTTGTTTGTTTGTTTGTCCTTCTTTCACGTCGCAACAGAGCGTCGGCATGGCATGATTTTTTGTATGGGGATAGTTCGGTGGCTGTAGAGTGACATAGGCTACTTTTTTCCGCGGAAAAACATCTCATTCCCGTGGGAAAATCGAATATGTTGCACAAGTTTGTCCTTCTTTCACGTCGCAACAGAGCGTCGGCATGGCATGATTTTTTGTATGGGGATAGTTCGGTGGCTGTAGAGTGACATAGGCTAATTTTTTCAGCGGAAAAACATATCATTCCCGTGGGAAAATCGAACATGTTGCAAAATTAAATTCAGCTAGGTGGCGCCACCGTGATTCTACAAGACGGACTATCTGCATTATTATGTCTTTTTACCAAAATTAAGATAAAAAATGTATGGATCTGTATTTTTCCACGCAAGACCGGGAAGAGAGCGATAAAAAACATAAAATTCACCAGCTGATTTTCTTTAAACGTTTTGGTGCATCGTAATTCACAGAATAGGCGATAACCTCGCAGACGATATTAAGTAATCCGTTGATGCTCTGCCTACCTCGCAAGGGTTACAGGCGTGATTATAAGTATGGATCAGAAATACTATCACCACCTGTCACGCTTTCACCCTTAACTATTACTTAACAATGGTAGAAACAGTTCTTAGTAAGCCTTATTAATAAGCCTTATTAATAAGCCTTAGTAATAATTATTGAACGGAAATGAATACAGTTCTTATATGTGGTTATGAATGAATCGGTATTACAATAAGAAAAATTGTGCAAAATTATAAGAATTTTATTAAAAATATTAAAACTATTATTAAAAATCGCAGTAATACATCTGATACGATGCACATTATGGGAAAATCCCAAGAAATAATTATGTTAGCTAATGAAAGCAAAACAGCTGAACCTAAAATTGGCACCATACCATATTATTTCAAAAAGGTGAATAAATTAAATAAGACCTTAACTGTTGAAAAAGCACAAACGTA
>JAGSMP010002697.1:0-17122 GCA_029286625.1 Parnassius orleans | reverse complement strand
ATGTTGCAAAATTAAATTCAGCTAGGTGGCGCCACCGTGATTCTACAAGACGGACTATCTGCATTATTATGTCTTTTACTAAAATTAAGATAAAAATGTATGGATCTGTATTTTTCCACGCAAGACCGGGAAGAGAGCGATAAAAACATAAAATTCACCAGCTGATTTTCTTTAAACGTTTTGTGCATCGTAATTCACAGAATAGGCGATAACCCGCAGACGATATTAAGTAATCCGTTGATGCTCTGCCTACCTCGCAAGGGTTACAGGCGTGATTATAAGTATGGATCAGAAATACTATCACCACCTGTCACGCTTTCACCCTTAACTACTTAACAATGGTAGAAACAGTTCTTAGTAAGCCTTTTATTAATAAGCCTTATTAATAAGCCTTAGTAATAATTATTGAACGGAAATGAATACAGTTCTTATATTTGGTTATGAATGAATCGGTATTACAATAAGAAAAATTGTGCAAAATTATAAGAATTTTATTAAAAATATTAAAACTATTATTAAAAATCGCAGTAATACATCTGATACGATGCACATTATGGGAAAATCCCAAGAAATAATTATGTTAGCTAATGAAAGCAAAACAGCTGAACCTAAAATTGGCACCATACCATATTATTTCAAAAAGGTGAATAAATTAAATAAGACCTTAACTGTTGAAAAAGCACAAACGTAAATGTGTCCACGACTATCTGTCCCAAGGAGGTGTCGGATTTATCGTCCACAAGTCTCTAGTTAATAACGATGTAAAGATTGAGAGTGTGTCGACGAGGGTTGCGTGCCTTATACTCAGAATCACCTAACGGTATTCGCTGAAGGTCATACAGGTTTACGCACCAACCTCGACACATCCCGATGAGGAGGCTGAGAAAATGTATGAGGATATATCTAGAGCCATGCATTCCTCCAAAACCCGCTTTATGGTGTTAATGGGAGACTTCAACGCAAAACTACGCACAAGAAAGAACGGTGAGCTAAAGGTAGGGAAATATGGAATAAGGCAACGGAACCCAAGGGGCCAGCAGCTGCAGCAGTCTTCAACAGATTTGACAGCAAACAGGCAACTGAAGAGACAGATCTCCAAATGCATTTAGCGGAACTTACGCAACTTCAATTCATTGAATAAAACAATTTTTACGGATTTTATCGCGTTTAATTTTACTAATTTTGATTCCTGACGTTTCGGGTGCTTTACAGCACCCATGGTCACGGGGGGGACTGAGGTGTTTGACGTCCCAATGTCATAGTTAGCCCGGCTACCTTCAGTTTTTTGATTATAAATTTTTGGTCCGATCTACGCAGAATGAGCTTACAGTATCTTGCAGTCTTGCAGTGGTATGCTTGGGTTTGGATTTAATTTTGTTAATTATAGGATCCCAAGCAGATGGCAGCACCCATCCATCTTCTCTATTGAAATTAGGATGTTTTTTTAATTTCAATATCCTCGCGAATCATCCTAGGTAGGAATCGGTGTTCTTTTGCGAGGATTTGTGGTCTATCAAATCTGATGTAATGGCGGGGACGATCTTGAACATGTTCACAAACTGCAGACTATGTAAGTTTGTTTGTCCTATGTAAGAGAGACCACATTCACAATCAAGCTTGTACACTCCTGCATCTTGTAGAGGGATATTACACTTGACGGATGGTAAAAATTGACTAATCTTCTTCGGCGGCTTGAAGTATGTTTTAATAGAAGCTCGCTTCAAAATGTAGCCAACCTTGTCTGTGACTCCTCTGACATAGGGTAGTACAGCAGGCACACGCTCGACTGTGGCCGGCTTCACTCGGTCACTGTGACGTAGGCGGGACCCGAAGCTTGTTGTCTTGCAATACTTGCTCGACGTGCTGAAGCTCGGCGGCCAGATGTTTTCTGTCACAGATCCCTCGTGCTCTCTGAAATAAAGATTTTCCCACGGTAGCTAACTGTGATGGATGATGGCGCGATTCACCATTTAAATATCGGTTGGTATGGGTCTTTTTCCTATACACAGTGTGACCAATAGTGTTATCAGGATTTCGGATGACTAAAACATCTAGGAAAGCTAAAGAATTGTTTGCCTCTAACTCCATTGTGAATTGTATTTTAGAATTTATGAAATTAAGGTGGTTTAAAAATGCAGTTACTTTGTCAGATGGTAGAATTGTGAAAGTGTCGTCTACGTACCGCTTGTAGAATCTTGGATATACAGGAGCAGTAAGAAGGGCTTTCTCCTCAAAGTCCTCCATGAATATGTCGGCGACTATGGGAGATACGGGTGAGCCCATTGCTACGCCATCTACTTGCTTGTAGAACTCCTCCTTCCACAATAGATAGCCAGATGTAAGGCAGTGTTTTAGTATAATTGCATATTCTGTAGGCATGTTGTATTCTTCTAGCTTCCTGGTTACAATTGAGATGCAGTCTTCAATAGGTAAGCATGTAAATAGTGACTGAACATCAAAAATGACCATAGTTTCATTGTCAACGAGATGTAGGTATTTTATCTCACTAACAAAATGGTACGAATCCTTCGTGTGTGCTCTGGTTTGTCCTCTCAGCGGTTACAGAACTTTTGCCAAGTGTTGAGCCAATTTATAAGTTGGTGAGTCGATCTGGCTCACTATAGGACGTAGTGGAGCGTTTGGTTTGTGTATTTTTGGTAACCCATACAACCTCGGTGGTTTGGTACATGGTGGTATTATCGAATTTACGTCGAGATCTAATTTTTCGGAGTAATTTTTTAACAGATCGCTTGTTGTTTTATGCACATTGGTTGTAGGGTCTGTTTTGACCTTTTTGTACGTACTTTCGTCCGATAAAAGTTGTTGTATTTTAGAATTATAATCTGACGTATCCATTACTACCGTAGCATTTCCTTTATCTGCACGGAGAATCGTGAGCTCTGGTCTGTTGCGTAAGTTTTACAACGCTTTAATCTCGTCTTTGGGTAGATTTAGTTTCGGCACTGAACTTCGACATAACAAGGACGAAATGTCTTGACGTATGGCCTCTAAATCTTCCTTTCCCACATTGTTTCTAAATAGACAATCCTCAACGTTACAGATAAATTCCTCATACGGGATTTTTCGCGGTGTTATTGCGAAATTCAGGCCTTTCGATAATACTTTTATTGTAGGTTCGTCCAGTGTTTGTTTTGACAGATTATAGACCGTGCGTTGTTTATTGTTTGCGTCTGTGGTCAACGGTTGTTGTGTTTCGTTTCTACGTTGCCATGGATGTTTGGCATTTGATTTGATAGTTAATTTTTGATATTTTTCTATTTGTTTATTTTTGCATTCATTATATTTCGATGTTTCGCGTTTGTTTAAAGTTTCAATGCAATTATTAAAATCAAATGTCGTTAAAACTGTCTTTAACTCACTGGACAAATTGTCTATGGTATTATTTATGAATTGTAGATCGAACCGTTTTTGCTGAATCACCGTTCGTAACAACTTTTTACTTGCCTGATTTAGGATCTTAGCGCTTCCTCGAATGTCCTTTTTGGTTGATATTTTGACACACGTAGGAATGAGATTATGGTCTCTGCATCACTTCAAGAAATTTAAAGATGTTATATATCTTGCACGCTTGGTTTTAAGATCTTCTAATCGGCGAATTTTATTTGCTATTACCAGTCCGTACTGGTTTACATAATGATTTCTTATATTTACGCGAACACTACACATTGAATAAAACTATTTTTACGGATTTTATCGCGTTTAATTTTACTAATTATTTTGATTCCCGACGTTTCGGGTGCTTTACAGCACCCGTGGTCACGGGGGCGACTGAGGTGTTTGACGTCCCAATGTCATAGTTAACCCGGCTACCTTCAGTTTTTTGAATATAAATTTTTGGTCCGATCTACGTAGAATGACCTTACAGTATCTTGAAGTCGTGCAGTGGTATGCTTGGGTTTGGATTTAATTTTGTTAATTATAGGATCCCAAGCAGATGGCAGCACCCATCCATCTTCTCTATTGAAATTAGGATGTTTTTTTAATTTCAATATCCTCGCGAATCATCCTAGGTAGGAATCGGTGTTCTTTTGCGAGGATTTGTGGTCTATCAAATCTGATGTAATGGCGGGGACGATCTTGAACATGTTCACAAACTGCAGACTATGTAAGTTTGTTTGTCCTATGTAAGAGAGACCACATTCACAATCAAGCTTGTACACTGCTGCATCTTGTAGAGGGATATTACACTTGACGGATGGTAAAAATTGACTAATCTTCTTCGGCGGCTTGAAGTATGTTTTAATAGAAGCTCGCTTAAAAATGTAGCCAACCTTGTCTGTGACTCCTCTGACATAGGGTAGTACAGCAGGCACACGCTCGACTGTGGCCGGCTTCACTCGGTCACTGTGACGTAGGCGCGGGACCCGAAGCTTGTTGTCTTGCAATACTTGCTCTACGTGCTGAAGCTTGGCGGCCAGATGTTTTCTGTCACAGATCCCTCGTGCTCTCTGAAATAAAGATTTTCCCACGGTAGCTAACTGTGATGGATGATGGTGCGATAAACTCATTCTGCGTAGATCGGACCAAAAATTTATATTTAAAAAACTGAAGGTAGCCGGGCTAACTATGCCATTGGGACGTCAAACACCTCAGTCGCCCCCGTGACCATGGGTGCTGTAAAGCACCCGAAACGTCGGGAATCAAAATTAGTAAAATTAAATGCGATAAAATCCGTAAAAATAGTTTTATTCAATGTGTAGTGTTCGCGTAAATATAAGAAATCATTAACTTCAATTCAGCTCGTATTGAAGAAGCAATCGAGCGGAACCAGTCCTCCAAAGTCTTTGCTAGAGATCTCTCTGCCAGAAAGAGCCAAATGTCGAAGCTGAAGACCGAGTGTGGCAGCGTCGTTTCCAGGACACCTGAGATTTTGAGTGAGATTGAGAGGTTCTATGGGCAGCTGTACATATCATCGTTGGAGCTACACGCAAATGTGAGTAAAGATCCAAGAGCAAGTCTTATCCTACACTATTCCGATGATGTCCCGGACGTCAGTCTGAGCGAGATTAGAATGGCTCTCCAGCACCTTAAAAACGGCAGGGCCCTAGCCGAGGATGGAATTACAGCGGAGCTTCTGAAAACAGATGGAAAACCGGTACTTGAAGTGCGTCAGAAGCTCTTTAATACCGTCCTCCATGGTGGCACTACTCCGGAGGCGTGTAGCAGAAGTGCGTAGGTCTTGTTCTTCAAGAAAGGCGACAATGTTCTCTTGAAGAACTACAGACCGATTTACCATCTTCGGCCGTATCATCAATTACCATCAGGTGGCATAGTAGTCAAACAATGATATAATAGTAAAAAAAAAGAAATAATTAGAAGAATTTTCCCAGCTGAGATGTATGTGGTCTGTAACTATTGCACCTTCAACTTAAAGTACATTACAAATTTAATGTCAGATTCACAACATTTAACATAGTTTCACATTAAACTTCAATAATAGATTTTATCGTCGTTGATATAAAGTTCAGCTGCAATTACAACAAGTCACATTAAAGCGAAATACCGTTATTATTTAAGAGCCTGTTAGTGGTTTTCATAACAAGTTAAGTTTCTACATTACCTCCAGTTTATTCAACCATACGTCCGTGTTTAACCCAACAAAATTTAACTAAGTTTGAATTTTTAACAGACAGGAAATTCAGAATTATTTTCTGGTTACAATCCAGTTATAAAAAAGACATCAAAAATAACTATAGGGAACTAGTATTAGAGATTCTGATGTTAGAACTTAATCACTTTCAGGTACTATTTTATTACTTTATCGGAATATGTGCAATCAGAAAATGAAAATCGGTTCGAAATTTCGTTGTGTAAGTTTAGTTTTCCGTTCATTTAGGTTCAATGGGTGATAAAGGTTTCAATTTCGGTAAGATTCGGATTAAAATACTGATTTTAAGAAACTTGTGAAACCGGTTTTGAGACCAAAACTAGTACTTTAGTAAAGTTACACAACAGACCGGAGCTCACGATTTTCCGCGCAGATTAAGAAAATGCTGACAATGTATACGTTGAATTATAATTTTAATATATTTTTTTTCCGATGAAAATACTTAAATAAAAAAAAGTTCCTACAGTTAATATGCTAAAACCAAAATATAAACATTTTACATCCTAAAAGATTATTAAACGCTTTTCAAAAGAAAATACATACGTACGTCTTTTAACATTGTCAATATTATATATTCGTTATCGGGGGCGCCATTTTCTCTTATCGGCATTTTCTCTTATCGCCATTTTCTTTTGCGTTGTAATAGGCGACCAAGGAAAGTGCCAGAAAAATAAGGCTTCCGACAGATGGCGGTTTACCATCTCGTTCACGTCAGATGTAAAATTCTCAGACCGGCGACGAGCATCAGCGTCAAAGGTGACCTGCAAGCGTGCTAAGTATGATGACTAAAGCTTTGCCTACAGCTGGAGAAATGGAAAAGAAGAATAAAAAGATATGATTTAAAAATTAGTGCACATCGAATGCAACAAGAAAATATGTTATTTTTAAAATTTTAACACCACACTAATTTTTTCTTTGTGTAAATTACGAGCATCTGCTTTTAAAATAATTTTAAAAGGAAACAAAAGTGGAAAAATTTAGCAGCAGAATTTAATTGAATCTCAAAACTCTTTTGTTGTGGAAATAAATTCCATGAAAATTCATTTTACTTTTAAATAATTCAACACTTTTGCCGATTTAATTTTTCCAGTTGCAACTGACAAAACAATTTCAACGGTTCCCAGTATGTATGTTATTTCATTTTTATATTGAAGATTTGCGTTTATCGAAATGCAAAATTTTATCACCGAGCTATCTTTATATAGAAGAGAGGGAAAAAATGCTCGTAACATTAAGTTTTACTTTTATTACTATCTTTATATACAAGAGAGGGAAAAAATGCTCGTAACATTAAGTTTTACTTTATTACTTCTCTTACTAAAAGGACAGCCATTTACCGATCAAAAAATCTTCTTGATATTCTATATAGTTTCTTTTAACATAATCACCACACTTGGCAATCGTGGACATTACCTACCAGATCTCGAACCTTCGACGTTGCTCCCGTCTCCGATCTGAGTAAAAAGGAAAGGAATTGTTTAGCATCGCGTTTTTGGAAGCCATTAAAAATTAAAAAACGTGTTATACACTCTTTAAGCACCAGAAACAAATATAAGCTATTGATACCAGTTTCCCAACTCCACCGAGTCATTCATGGGACAATGTGTACGCAATTGCAACAAAACCCTAGAAAATATACAAGGTCTCTCTATTTTCAAATTTAAATATTTTATTAAACAAAACTGTATTAAAAGGGTTATGATCATATAAATAAACACATGGTTGATAATAACTCCTAAGAATGAGGTTGCGCTTCCAAGCTGTTTCTGAAATAAGTTTTGTAAGTAGTTTGTACAGCCTGTGTTCTTATGGTTTAATTTACTTTGCAAAGGATTGTCCTGCTAGTTATTTATTTTACTGGATTTGGCGACTTACCGCTACAATCTCCCTGCAACCACGAATCCAAAAGCTGGTTAAAAGAGCTTGGGGTAACGCGTAGTAGCCATAACTCGCAGTATTATGGCTGCATTTAAACTGAAAAACGTTAATTACTAACCCAATGAATTCAATAAACAAAATAAAGAAAGAATGCTATCCATTTCTACACACTGTAGACATGTGTTTATCGTGAATGATTCGTTTATTTAACCCGGGTCGCATCAAAGTATTGATTTTTTTTATCGTTCCGGATCAAACGATTGACAGGACCAAAGAGTATATTAATGTCCGACGACCGACACAATCAAGCGGGTCTCACAGATCACAGAGTACTGTAATTCGAATAATCCATTTGAATGATCGATCCGAAAGACCCGGTTAGTAAGACGAATCAATACTTGAATGATCGGGTCACTAAAAATGAATGAATGACACATGTCTAACAAAAGATTAAACAATATTATCTATATAAATAAAATGATAGAGGTTTGCTGCTGTGCGCGCATCACGGAAAAACTACTGGATAGATTTCAATTAGGTTTTCTAAGTTTTATTTCTTAGACACTTGACCCTTATGAAAAAAAATATTACGATATCTTCATTTAATATAAAGTTATTAAAGTTTTAAGAAACAACGATTTGTATACGGGGTTTTTCACACGGTCAACTGTACGTCGCTTGCTCTCTCGTTACTAACCCAGATAATTTATATATTTTAGATACAAACGGAGCAACGAATAATATTGTGTACAAA
Source organism: Parnassius orleans (assembly GCA_029286625.1). Lineage (NCBI taxonomy): Eukaryota > Metazoa > Arthropoda > Insecta > Lepidoptera > Papilionidae > Parnassius > Parnassius orleans. Next base: position 8,861 of record JAGSMP010002697.1, on the reverse strand, counting down.
GAAATTTTGTATGCGATCTTATTGATGTTTTTTCCTTCGCAAATACGAAAACTTAGTCAATATATCAAGCAACGCCGACGAAGTCGCGGGTATCAGCTAGTATATAATATAGGTCAACAGAAAATAAAACATCATTGAACATGCATTTTACAGGCGATGGTTGATGTTGGCTATTTGTTCAATAAAATTTGATTAAAAAGGCTTACAGAACAGAGTAGAATGGTTACGAGAGGAAATTACAATTTTCAAGTTTAAAGAGGGCTGGTTTTTTTCTCACTCAAATTCTAAGTAAAGCCATTCAGAGAGAAAACATAGCCTGCGTTCTTACACGATACCACGGGGAGTAAGACTGTATGACAATTAAAATTTTTGTTTTTTTGTTCTGTGTATCTTCACGATATTGAAATAAATCTTTTTTATTAGTAATCAACTGTGTACATATTATATTAGAAAATTAAAGCCATAATATGGGCGTTTAGTCGTCAAAAGGAATCCGTCACCGTATAAACCAGATGTAATATACACAGACTGGCGGCGAAAAGCAGCTTAAGGGTCTGGTATGGTTTCCATGAGTGCACAGTGTTTGTTATTATTTATTTACATTTCTAATTATATCACATTGAATATGAAAAGATTATATTCTAAATTTTTATCTATGTAATTCGGTCATCATAAGTTATGACGTCACACTTTAGAACAGAGGACAGAAAGAAATTATAAGAGTTCTTTGTCCTAGAAAGCGAAACGCTTAAAATTGATACCAGAATTTCTTGCGATTCTGTGATTTTTTAATCTGTAGTCGATTTGGACGTTTATAAAAGTTGAGAAAAAAATGATTACTTTCAACTTTATTTTGGTAAGATTTTTTGTTTTTGGGAAACAAAAAGCTGTGGTAAAATAGTACGCGAGCAGCTTGGGTTCGAAACCGCCAGTCAATAAATTTTTTTGTTGCAATTTTAAGTACTGATTTTAACACGTGCCCGGCGGATAGGAAAGACGTCTTGATGTAATCTGAATTTCGGAAAATCAAATATTTCGAGGATATGAGAGTATGAAAAGTCCACCAACACATATTGGGGCAACGTGGAGGTCTAATGAAATGAGGTATATTAATTCCTTCGATGTGAAATGTATTATAATTGAAAATTCGTTTTTCAATTGTCATTTATTTTCTAAAAATCTTCTACCGTTTCGAAATGAGGTTCCACTGATCTGAGAAGAAATTACGAAAGTACCTCCGCAGGTTTCATCTTATCTGTCATATTTTTAAATATTATAATATTAAACAACATCTCTTAAGTACTCAAGCATGCTAAAAACTAAAAAAATACTATATGTAAGTAAAAAAAAAACGTTGTGTGAAACTAAAAAAGGACGTTATAATTTATGGGCGAACCTGAGTAGATCAGTCCCCACGATCAGCACCTATGCCCTGTGTATTGGTTGCAACTTTGCTTGTTTAACATGTTGATTTTTGTGCAATTTAATTTTAATTTCTTTTATTATTTCCTAATAGTATCTTTGTTAAAATCGTCAGTAACATTTACAAAACTGCTATATTTTTTAACTTACAACACCTGGATATTTTTCCCGATCTGATAACTAACTCTCTTAATACATGCATCTCGAAATTAAGACGAACTCAATTAAAGTAAACGTCTGATGTTCAGTAAACAAAAGCTTCAAGGAAAATATCAGAGCGTTCAATTACGTACTTATAAAAATAAAACTGAACTACTTAATAAAATATACTATTAGTGCGTATTTTGTTCAAAAGTGTATATTTATAAGTACTGTTATCATCAACTCAAACGAAATGGTTCGTGGCAGAGCCATGCCGTAGCTAATCGTATATTGTAGTTGTAGCACGAATGGGTCGGCTCGACCGGGGATAGGTCATACTCTCACGGAATAACGCTGGTATTGGCTGGTAAAACACACGTTACATATTAATGCTGATGTGTTTCGTTTGGTGAGTGTAGAGAACCGGAGAATCTTTGAACTGGCAACGAGGCTTCTTAAACTCGAATATATGTAGATCTCTATGGGCTACAGCATCCACTTACCATCAGGTGGACTGGGTGCTCGTTTGTTACAAAGTCACAAAGTGACATGGGGTTACCCCTGTTTTAGCGAGGATTAATCATCACACTTGGCAGGCGGATTAACGATCGTAATACCAAACGACGCTTTTGACACTGCTGACCAGTGCTGGTATTGTTACCGTCATATAACAAAAGCCATAAGATTGTTTGTGCTTTCCCTTATTCGCCTCTTTCAAATTCCACTGGAAGAAATGCTGTTAAGAACTCCGATACGTCGCCTTCATACATCTAATACTATCTTCCTTTTCTTCCTGCCCTTATTTGGGGTCAGCACAGCATGACTTCCTCTTCCTTTTTCCTCTATTCGCCGTCAGCAGAGCAAGTAAACCAGCACTTAAAATTGCAATTATCTGATAGTGTCGAAAATCGAACTCGAGTTGCTCGCGTCCTTTGTTCCAGTTAGTACGATGAGCGATTAGCCTATTAGCTATCACGGCTCTAATGTATACATCAAGAATATCATCATCATCATCATTACAACCCACAGTCCTGAGCTACCTGTTTCCAAAAACTTCCTACATTTCTTATCAGGTCGTGACTCCATCTAGTGTGGGGCAGCCTTACACATCGAGAATATGTAAATAAATAAAAGTAATTTCTATAAATAATTCATGTAATAACCTTTCGTTCGGCTTCGTTGCAACATATTGAATGAAACGTTTACTGACAATAATTTAAATTTTTAAAATTATCAGTAATTTTAAATAATTATAAAGAATTAAAATTGAAAAGGCCTTGGTAGCTTAGCGTTAGCGCTCAAATTTCACAGTGGACTATCCAACCGGGTTCGATCCCTGGCGACACCAAGAAAACTGTTAGTGTGCTGATTTACCACGTACTCTTCAGTGAAGAAAAATATCGTGAGGTGCATGTCTGCGAAATAAAACATTTCGTTGCCATGTGAAATCATTGCTCCTTAACCCACTCAGAAATGAGAGAAGGCCTGTGCTCAGCCATGGAAGTGTAAATACTATCCGTTACCGTTACAGCCTGTTAAAGTCCACTGCTGAACATGGGCCTCTTCCATATATTGTCTCATAGGGAAGATATTTACCATAGTTGCCACGCTTGGCAAGTGGGTTGGCAACCGCAGTTTTTTATTTTTAGTCGCTATTAGGAAGATGCTGCTGTCACTTCTTACGACACGATGATATGGGGTAGTGGATATTCTTACACCGCCACTACACGGTAAAGGCTATAAAAATAAAGGTAAGTGGTTTTTACAATATCATTCCGCTTACCGCACCGCTCTCGAGCGGTCGTGCTAAGTAGTCAGCGCTCACGTCCCCGTACGTTGAGTGCCTCTCGCTCTCGCGCCTCCGCCCTCCTGCTCACGCAGTGTAGAGCAGCCGCCTTGGTGAGTTTTTTTGCCTTCGCTTACCGTTCTTGCCCCCCTGCCGCCTGGCAGGGAGGTTTTGACCGCTTGTTACTGTTTTGTTACTTGTTATTTGTTATTTGTTATTTTTTATTGTTATTTTTCTGTTATTGTTTGTATATTGTATTACTGTTTCTTGGGAAAGTCACGTCTCTTGTTCTTTTGAGAACAAGCCCCTGTTCTTTTGAGAACAGGGATCCCCTTCCCGTACAGTTTCTAGAACGTCGCCCCCCCCTCCCAACATGTCTACGATAAACGAAGCCCAGATCAGGGCCATCCTCAGTCTGTTCGTCCCGAACATTGACGAGACGACTCTAGCGTTAATACTCGCTGCCTAACCCTGGCCATCAGCCACCTCCCCAACTCCTCCACGAAAACCTTCACTAACTGGAAGGGCTTCAAGACGTCCCTAGCCACAGCTTTGGACCTCCGGACTCCCCTATCCCCTTTCTTCGGACTTATTCGACAGTACCGAAAAAATCGACACCGCGGTCGATTCACTCTCCACCCTTATAACATCCTCCTTAAGGAGAATGAAAGGTCGTCCCGGTTGCTAATAATAATGGTCTTCCTTACATATTAGCAACCTAATAAAGCCAAGAGAGCTGCCTCCGGAGAGCAGCACTCTATCAACCCCGAATATAGACGTACGGCCAATCATCTTCAACGAGAAGTCCGTTCACGCCTTACCGAATTTCGAGACCTCGAAAAGAGTAATCTCATGGAGAATATCTCCTCCCATACAGCGTACTATCGGATGGCAAGAGCCTCCGCATAGACGCTATCACTCATATCCTCTCTCTCGCCCCTGACGGTACTATTGCCTTCGAGGACGAGGAAAAGCTGAGTGCTTTGCAGACAGCATCGCTGCTCAATGCCTCCCAGCTCTCAACCCACAGAGCCCTCCCACATCCAGACAGTGGAGGATGAGGTCCGCCGCCGGAACTCACTCCCCACAGTCTCTGACCCTATCACTGTGTCCAATGATGAGATCTCATCCCTCATCAAAGGACTGAAGCCCAAAAAGGCTCCGGGCGCGGATGGCATCTCCAACCAAGCCCTTAAACATTTCCCTGAGCAGGTGTTAACCCTTTTAGCTATTATCTTCAACGCCTGCTTTAACCTTAGTTACTTTCCCACCACGTGGAAAGAGGCAACTGTCATTGGTATCCCCAAGCCAGGAAAGCCTCACAATCTCCCCTCCAGTTATCGTCCCATCAGCCTCCTCAAGGCCATGGGCAAACTATTTGAACGAGTTATCCAAACTCGCATGAGGCGCCATCTGTTTCCCACAGACGGTGACCCTCTTGTCATCCCTCACCAATTTGGTTTCCGAGCGAAACACTCTTGTCCCCAACAAGTTCACCGTATTGTGGAATACATCCTCAGCGGTTTTTATCCTCGCCGTCATAAGACCATCGCGGTCTTCTTTGACATAGCGAAAGCGTTTGATAGAGTCTGGCACGAAGGCCTTATCTACAAACTACATAATACAGGTCTCCCTGATCGTCTTGTTCGTCTCGTGGCCTCCTACTTGAAAGACCGTACCTTCCGTTACAGACACGAAGGCACGCTCTCCTCTTCTCGTCCAATCAAAGCCGGTGTCCCTCAGGGCTCGGTACCTGCCCCTCTTCTATATATCCTGTACACCAACGACATTCCCATACCGTCGAATGGTGTTCAGATCTCCCTCTTCGCAGACGACACTGCCCTCTTCTGCAAAGGCACGTCACTACCTTTATACGGAACAAGATCCAAAAGTCAGTTAATGACTTAGGAGCTTGGTTCCAAAAATGGCGTATCGATGTGAACCCGGAGAAGAGCTCCGCCGTTCACTTCGAACATAAACGACGCCGCTCCACTACTATTCCGCCAATCCGTATGTTAGGGACCCCGGTCCCCTGGCATACGTCCGCTAAATACTTAGGTGTCACCCTTGACACGAGGCTCACTTTCGAGCCCCATGTCAAGAGAGTAACTCGTAACGCACGATTTTATCTGGGTAGGCTCAACAGTATGTTGGGCCGACACAGTAAAATGTCCCTCCGTAATAAACGGACCCTTTATAAGGTCTGTATACGACCCGTAATGTCTTACGCGGCCCCCATTTTTGCTCACGCTAAGCCCAAAACCCTGAACAAACTTCAAGTTGTTCAAAACCTTTTTTGTCGTCGGGCTACGAACGCACCTTGGTACGTCCGTAACGCCGACCTCCACCGAGACTTAGAGCTCCCCACAGTCCAACAATTTCTTAAAAAACTCTCTGAAAACTTCTTCAAAGCTTCAGAGTCCCACTCCAATCATTTCATTCGTGAGGCAGCTTCCTATGCAGCCCCACTTCCCTCTCGCTATCGAGTCCGCAGACCGAGAAACGCTCTCTCGGACCCCCCCAACAAGCTTTCGGCCGACCTGAGCTGCCTCTTGGCGGCTCAGGCAAAGCCTTCTTCATCCAATATTTAATATGCCTTAGTAGGCACGTCTCTCAGCGGCCTCTCGCCGCCTGCGCCCTCTTTTCCCTAAAGAGGGTCGCATCAAATCTCGGCAGTAAGGCCACTATGGCCAATACCGTCCCCAAGGTTTAGTGGGTAGGCACTTAGGTTAGTTAGGTTAGTCAGTGAGTCCCACATAACCACGCAGCCGGCTGCGTGGTATGCTTAGAGCATTCACCACCTCCCTCCCCCGCTTCCGGAGGGTGCCTTTTGCATTGTGCGCAAAAAACAAAAATTTTTACAATATTCATTCTACAGACTACACAATGTATAGCAAGCGAAATGGAATATAAGCGCTGACCGTCATAATATGCTCTAATATGCACGATGAACATTTAATATCTGAATGGAAACGCGAAGGCGGCACATTAATCCTGCCACGCGATTGGTCGCTCTTTGTTCAGTAGTACGAGTAAGTTATTAGTGCAAACCCATAAGAGTTCATATTGTAGTCGTCCAGGTCTGATTAATAGTACTGTGCTAGAGCATATACTCGGGCACTATAATCCTGTCCTGCACAGATGGCTAGTCCCCGTTGCGACTGACTACCGTGACCGAAATTCGGTCTGGAGGACATAAATATATATTGGTTAGATATTACATTATTTGACCTATAAACATTATTAAAACTAGCTGCCCAAACGTATCCCAAATTTAACCTAATTCCTTCGCTCAGACCACAAGTTTTCAATCTACGTGAGTAGAATTGTCGACAATTGTTTTCTCTTAACCCGTTTTCATTGCAATTTTGTAACATATTTTGGTGAGTTTGTGTACGATTTACTATCATGATGTAAAACCCGGATGATATTAATAAGTTATGTTAAATTAAGTCAGTGCGATTTTCGATTAAAACAACACTTACTTGGTAGAGCCACGCTGCAGCTCTATTATGGTTATAGCACGAATGGGTCGGCTCGACCGGGGTAGGACCATGCTCTCACAGAATATCATTATAAGGCTACTGTGTTTTGTATGGTGAGTGTAGAGAACCAGATACCCTTTATACTGGAAAAGAGGCATTCCATTTTAGTACTCCGGTTTGACAAACGCATCCGAAATTTGATACTTAATTGAGGATAAGTGTAGATGTCCATGGGTCACAGCATCTTCTTACCATCAGGTGGACTATGTGCTCGTTTGTCACCCCTATTCTTTAAAAAATACTTGACATCGAGTGGGATAGTAGTCAAGCACTTACTTATAGATTGCAGTATAAACAACTCATTAAAGTCTGTAGAAAACTCATCAAGTTCGGGGATGGAAACAGACTTTTTCCTCAAATTTCAATCCCAACTGCATACGGTGCAGTCTGTTGGTTAAGGAACCAGGCACTGGCCGTTACTCACTCACTCATAAGGAGGATATTTGTCATATTTGGCAGGCAAGTGATGTTTTTTTTATTGTTATTAGGAAGATACTGCTGTCTATCTTCTGGTTTGTTTTTCTTTGGCGCTGCGACCAATTGATTTTAATTTTATTTCGAATTGTGAGAAGCTAGGTGGGCTTAGGGAATTTAAAATTCATCTGGATAGTCGGTAGCGTCTCTGTTCTGAATTACTTTTTAATCGTTTTGTTAAAAAGTTTCCCTTTAGAATGAATTACTCCTGTGTTGCCGAGGCGCTTTAGATACATATTGCACATAAACGTACACCCAGACCCGGAACAATAATTAAATTTGAAGTGTAACAAATTACCTGTCCCGTGAGGGAATTAAGTCCGTGACCAGAAGCGTCGTACCCAACGTCACTGCTTTACTGGGCCCTCTTAAGGACGCGTTTGCAAAATTGATAGGTATAGAATCGAACTGTTACATTGACACGGGTCACACACACAAGTGTACGCACGGTTAGCTGCGGGTGCGGGAATCGTAATCAAATAAAAACATTTTGATAATTTGAAAGATTGATTTTTTTCTCATTTCTTATACCTACAAAAATATACTTAGATACGAAATACGAATAGCTGCTCCAGAGACTGCTAGGCGCTAGAAGCCCTCTACTAGCAGTGAGATGGTGGCTGTGGACTTTGGGCTGGGTTTGTTAGTTATGATAAGACTTTAGCTCCGGACTTGGTAAAGTGACTTGAAGGTATACTTCGGTGACAGCTACTGTAACTCCTCGACGAGTAGTACTAGGTGTGCCGAGTTTGGGCTCGCTTTGTTAGTTATTATGAGACCTAACCTCCAGTCTTGATGGAGAGACTTGATGGTGCACTTCGGTGACAACTGCTGGAATTCCTGGACGAGTAGAACTAGGTGTGCCGAGTTTGGGCTCGTTTTGTTAGTTATGATAAGACTTTAGCTCCGGACTTGGTAAAGTGACTTGAAGGTATACTTCGGTGACAGCTACTGTAACTCCTCGACGAGTAGTACTAGGTGTGGCGAGTTTGGGCTCGTTTTGTTAGTCATTATAAGACCTAACCTCCAGTCTTGATGGAGAGACTTGATGGTGTACTTTGGTGACGACTGCTGGAATTCCTGGACGAGTAGAAGTAGGTGTGCCGAGTTTTGACTCGTTTTGTTAGTTATGGTGAGACCTAACCTCCGGGCTTGAAGGAAAGACCTGATGGTGTACTTTGGTGACTACTACTGGAACTCCTGGACGAGTAGAACTAGGAGTGCCGAGCTTGGGCTCGTTTTGTTAGTTATGGTGAGACCTAACCTCCGGGCTTGATGGAGAGACCTGATGGTATACTTTGGTGACTACTACTGGAACTCCTGGACGAGTAGAACTAGGTGTGCCGAGTTTGGGCTCGTTTTGTTAGTTATGGTGAGACCTAACCTCCGGGCTTGATGGAGAGACCTGATGGTGTACTTTGGTGACTACTACTGGAACTCCTGGACGAGTAGAACTAGGTAAGCCGAGTTTGGGCTCGTTTTGTTAGTTATGA
>JAGSMP010002696.1:0-51552 GCA_029286625.1 Parnassius orleans | reverse complement strand
TGTAACTCCTCGACGAGTAGTACTAGGTGTGGCGAGTTTGGGCTCGTTTTGTTAGTCATTATAAGACCTAACCTCCAGTCTTGATGGAGAGACTTGATGGTGTACTTTGGTGACGACTGCTGGAATTCCTGGACTAGTAGAAGTAGGTGTGCCGAGTTTTGACTCGTTTTGTTAGTTATGGTGAGACCTAACCTCCGGGCTTGAAGGAAAGACCTGATGGTGTACTTTGGTGACTACTACTGGAACTCCTGGACGAGTAGAACTAGGAGTGCCGAGCTTGGGCTCGTTTTGTTAGTTATGGTGAGACCTAACCTCCGGGCTTGATGGAGAGACCTGATGGTGTACTTTGGTGACTACTACTGGAACTCCTGGACGAGTAGAACTAGGTGTGCCGAGTTTGGGCTCGTTTTGTTAGTTATGGTGAGACCTAACCTCCGGGCTTGATGGAGAGACCTGATGGTGTACTTTGGTGACTACTACTGAAACTCCTGGACGAGTAGAACTAGGTAAGCCGAGTTTGGGCTCGTTTTGTTAGTTATGATGAGAACTTACTCCAGGATACGAGTTAGGACCTTCAAGAAAAGAGCGTACTCCTTTCTAAAAGGCCGGCAACGCATCTGCGATTCCCCTGGTGTTGCAGTTGTTTATGGGCGGCGGTAATCACTTACCATCAGGTGAGCCGTATGTTCGTTTGTCCCCTCTCCAATAAAAAAAAATAGACCAATCCAAAGTTTAGTATGTTTTTCAAAAAAAAACGTTAACAGTTAACGGGCAGTTTAGATACACAAATTTTACAAGGACAAGCAAACAAAATACTTATTCCGTGCGGGGTTCGAACCCGCGGTCCTTAGTGCTGCAACGTATTGCTAAGCCACTGCGCCTTACTGCGCGCACTTACGGAGCCGTTAAGTGTTGGCGGACTTCACATGTCTTTAATTTTTATTTCACAGACATCCACAATTCCTCACTTTGTTGTCACCACCGCCGAGCACATGGTAAATAAACACATTAACAATATTAATTGGTTCTGGCGGAGTTCGAACTTGGGTTGCTCGCGTACTGTGAAATCTACTTCGAGCACTTGGCCCCTGAGCTACCACTGTTCCGATTACGCTTATTTTATGTATAACTAAGGGTAACACCATCCACTTGCCCTCATACTCACAGAAACCTCTGTCTATCTTCGAATAAGGGTCAAAATGCAGATACGTCGTCACACCTGAGGACTAAGATTCAAAGCTTCGTTATGAGTAAATGGACCATTCTAACTGGCGGTTCTCATAATTCAGTTAGCCATTTACCGCCATCTGTTCTCTAACGAGAACTGTCATAATTTTTATATTTCCAATAAAATATATCATACCAACAAGCAGATAATTTTAAATATTATGTATTTCACCCCTGAGAACTAAAGTTAGATTTTTAATAGAAAGTAAAAGCCATCTTCATAGAACAAATAAAATAAAATAATTTTACATAATAGTTTCAGAACATGATGCTTAGACATATTTTATTAAAACCCCGACAGCTATTATGTAGAAATTAAATTATTCGTTTCAGTTCTTGAAATCGGCATTTACTTTATATTAAAAGTCTAATTTTTGGCCCTTTTGAGTGGACTTATCGCCTTGTTACTTCCCCCCATAAATTAATAACTATTGATTAGAAAAGGTTCTTAAAATCCGTTCACAATTGACGAAGATATTGCAAAACATACAAACATAAAACATACGCTCGGATTTAGAACTTCCACCTGTAGTTTTACTGGTCTCCTTTCAAACCGGAACATTGCAGATACACTGCTGCCTAGCGGCACACAATTCTTAAGTGGTGATAGAGCACTAGATTGCCTTTAACTTATACTTAAATTATATACTTTAGCTCAGTATAAAATTATTGTTTTGTGTTAGAGGACACTACACTAATGTACCATAAAAAATAATGTACAATAATACAGGGACCAGCTACGAACACGACTGTTGACCTGTTTTGAGTGATATTGCCCATGTCATTAATTCTTATTCACAAAATAAGTTCTTGTTTTATTGCAACTGTTTGCTTTGTCAACTTGTAATTAATATTTTTGTTCAAAATGTCTTGTGGCCCAGGTGGTAGTACTCCTTTTCTGTCCAGGAGACTATCTGGAAATGTACATCCCTCTTACTTATTTCGGTCGCTAAGCAGTTATGCCTGCACTGTGTGTTTAGGTCTGAAAGGCATAGTGAACTAGTATAAAAAGCAAAATTTTAAATTTTGAAAAACCCACGACGGTTAAAAAAGTTGTAGTCGAAAAAGGATTACATAAAAATTTTAAAAACCCCCGACTAAGAGGAAGTAAGTCACGAAAGCCGAAGAAAGGCCACAAAGATGTCTTTGATCTAGATGTGTTATTATGGCATTAACATAGCGATTACTCTAAGAACCCAAATATACTATGTGATATCAATAACCGCATTTAAATCGGTAAAGCCGTCTCGGAGAAAAATTCGCCAAAATGAATAAAACGGTCAAACCGTATTGGAGAGAAATGGGAATATTAATTTGAACAAATATGCTAACTGCTGCGCCCCCTAGTGAACTAACACCATAAAAACTATCCAAGAACCGTCGCCGATGAGTCACAAACCCTTTACAGAAAACCGCATCTTAATCGGTCAAACCGTTTTGTAGATAAATGGGAACATTCATTTGAACAAATATGCTAACTGCAGCGTCCCCTGGTGAACTAACACCATTTTTTTTTTTTATAGGAGAGGGGGCAAACGAGCCTGCGGTTCACCTGATGTTAAGTGACTACCGCCGCCCATGAACAACTGCAACACCAGGGGAATTGCAGATGCGTTGCCGGCCTTTTAAAAAGGAGTAGGCTCTTTTCTTGAAGGTCCCTAAGTCGTATCGGTCCGGAAAAATCGCTGGTGGTAATCGGTTCCACAAGGAAGTTGTGCGAGGAAGAAAATATCTTCTAAATCGCGCAGTGGTGGACCGCCAATCATCCAGATGGTATGGATGGTATCGCGAGTTTTGTCGCGATGTGCGATGGTGAAATTGAGCGGCTGGAATTGGTCCGAACAATTCCTCAGAGCACTCCCGTGGTACATGCGATAAAATACGCAAAGAGATGCAACATCTCTACGCAGTGCTAGTGAGTCAAGCCGATCGGAAGAACTCGGTCGTCGACGATTCGATCCGCTCTGCGCTGAATGCGGTCAAGTGGAAGGAGCTGGCACTGGGGAGCCCCTGCCCAGAGATGGGAACAGTATTCCATGTGAGGCCGAACCTGCGCCTTGTAAAGTTGCAAGCGGTGTGCCGGCATGAAATACTGCCCCGCTCTACTGAGCACGCCAAGCTTTTTAGAGGCTAATTTTGCCTTCTCTTCCAAGTGACCACGAAACTGCACGTCACTCGATATGTCAACGCCGAGGATTCCGATACTGGCTGAGGCAACAAGGGAGTGCCTTGAAACTGAGTGATACGACAAAGGGTTCCTTTAGCGGTAAACGCGCAAACTTGTGTCTTCTGGGGATTGAACTGGACTAGATTTAGTCGTTTTAATCCGAGACTTTGTCCAACAAAGTCTCGACTTCAGGCACAAGTTTGTTCCGGTACTCGGCGACGATTTCCGAGAAATATTGGCATGGCCGGTGTATAGAGCATCACCAGTGCTGTCATCCGCATAGCAATGAATGTTACCGGTTTGCAACATATCATTGATATGCAGAAGAAACAGCGTTGGTGATAGCACGCAGCCTTGTGGAACACCAGCGTTAATAGTCTTGTAATCGGAGCACGCACCGTCTACTACGACCTTGATCCTCCGATCAGCCAGAAAACTGGTGATCCAATTGCACAATTTCTCGGGAAGCCCATAGGAAGGAAGCTTCGAAAGAAGCGCTTTGTGCCAGACCCGATCGAAGGCCTTCGCTATGTCCAAACTAACGGCCTTGGACTCGATCGCCTGCGCCCATCTATGTGTTAGGTAAACAAGAAGATCACCAGCTGAGCGACCCCGACGGAAACCGTACTGGCAGTCACTAATCACCTGGTGCTCCTCAAGGTACCGCATGAGCTGGCAGTTAATAATTGACTCCATTATTTTCGAGAACAAGGAGGTGATGGCGATAGGCCTGTAATTGGACGGATCAGAGCGGTTACCTTTTTTAGGGATCGGGTGCACGAAAGCTGTCTTCCATGAATTCGGGACAACGCCTAGGGAGTAGGACTACCGAAAAAGACGCGTTAGAACCGGTGCCAACTCTGAGCGCACGTCCTCAGCACAATTGGCGGGATTCCATCAGGCCCACTCGACTTGTGGATGTCCAGGAGAGGTGCTTTGCGTACTGAGCACTGTGTGAATCGCATCAGGCATAGAGCACTCACACTGCGGGATGGTCGGTGGTGTGTTCCCCTGTCATCAAGAGTCGAGTTGGACGCAAAAAGGGAGCCTAAAGGTCGGCTTTCTCTTTTGCGTCGTGGGCAGTGAGTCATCCTCCTGTGCAGAGATGGTAGTGATGGCTTACAGAAATTTCCTTGACAGCCTTGGCGAGAGACCAGAATGCACGGGTTCCCGAAGGAAGGCGAACTAGTTTCTCGCCAATTCTGCCTATGTGCTCTGACTTTGCCTTGGCAATAACTCTTTGAAGGACCTGGGCGAAGTTATACTTTAAGCATGCTGGTGTTTACATTCCGAGCCGCCGAAGCCTCAGCCCAGACCTGATAACACTCCTGCTTACTGCGTAATGCAGTCTTACAGGAGCGACCAAACCAAGGCTGCGATCTGCCACCGATGGGTACCACAGATGATGGAATAAATAATTCCATTCCCTGTAGCACAACATCGGTGACAGAGTCAGCAACAGCGCTGGGATCATCCGGCGAGAAGCAAACCTGCCCCCATGTGTAGGATGCAAAGAAAGACCGCATTCCATCCCAATCCGCCGACCTGTAATGCCAAACACGGCGGCAACCTGCAGAACGCAACCGCGAGGAGAGCGTGAGTGGCACCACACTCCGGATCAGACAATGGTCCGAAGAGCCGAGAGGGGCATCGACGGAAACCTGATATCCGTCCGGATGAGAGGTCAGCATAAGGTCCAACAGGAAGGTGTATGATCCTCCACATCTGGAATCCGTGTAGGCGAAGTAATCAGTTGTGTCAGACCATATTCCAAGGCAAAGTCATAAACAGATCTCCCGCATGATCGGTTAAACGTGAACCGAGCCATTCAGCGTGGTGGGCGTTAAAATCGCCAACTATCACGAACTCTACGGATGGGATCTGTTGTAGCAAGAAATCTGTAGCCATTTGGACGTGGTCGATGAGTCGGTCTGTGTCGGCATTACCGCTGTGGGACCTATACAGGCACCCGTAGACGCGGGGATGGTCGTCGATGTCTACGCGCAGCTATAAGTTGGACAGGTCCGTACATTCAAGGCTGCCGAGGCGTCGAAAACAGATGTCCTCTCTGACGTACACGCAAACTCCAGCCCGGGGCACAAAGAAGTGTTCTAATTTGTACCCGGTAGGAGAGGTACGAAGTATCAGCCGGAGAGGACACCTGCGTCTCGGTCAAAGAGCAAGGCCGGCTTCGCTGTCTCGTCCACGGATAGCGTGGCAGGGGTCGCCATGGTTTTATTGCTCTGTTTGCCCGTGCAGTGTTAGTATAGAGCGGGATTTTGCCCCCAGAATACGTGGGGCAGCCTGAGCACCCACGCTCAGAAAGAGGTAGCTTGACCGTGGATGCTCAGTGAGGATTCTCCATTACCAGGGTGCTGGTACCCTCCTGGGGTAGTTCTTTCTTTTAAATTCCGCTACCATGTTATGGGGATTAGCCCGGCCACCTGCACTAACCAAGCGAAACGCAGAAGCAAAGCTCCTACTTTACGTTGGTATTCTGTGAGGTCGTGGTACCGCCCCGGTTCGAGCCGGCCCATCCATGCTACAGCTGAAGCTGCAGCGCGGCTCTACCACTGTTAAACTATCCGAGAACCATCGCTGATGATTCACAAACCCTATACAGAACACCACATCTCAATCGGTCAAACCGTTTTGGAGATAAATGGGAACTTCGTTTGCACACACAAACAAACAAACAAACAAACAACCTCTCACCCTAAACGCATACACCTTCTCCGTTCCGTCGCGGGTAATAATTACAGAGAACTGGCGGTGTAAGAATATCTACTACCCCATATCGTCCCGTAGGTGTCGTAAGAGGCAACAGAGAGAAATGAAACAGGAGATGGGCGGCAGCATATTCTTGAAAACAACTCAAAATAATAAAATCTGTGGTTACCTACCCGCTAGCCAAGCGTGATATCATTCTGGGTATTTATCCCATGTGTAATATATTATGTACGTAAATCACAATGTTACAGAGAAGGTAAATATTAAAAATAAAGATACAATGGTTTGAAGAATCATCTTAGATTTCATTAAATATACGGCATAGTGCAGATAGATATTAACACTGGCTATTGTTATTTCGTGCTCAAGTAACATTGTTCGAAATCTATCTTTAGAGAATAGTCTTCTGTGGCTCTCACCTGATGTTTTCGTTTTCTATATTTTCTTTTTAGGGACAGAACGAACTAAAAGTACCTGCTGGTAAGTTTTACTATGCGGTAAGACTCCTTTTTTGCCTCTAGCAATGTCTGCACAGCCACGTTCCGGTCTGATGGTATACTCGTACCTACAGTAGGTATATAGTACTTAATAAACTTTACTTTACAAATTTCTTATTCGCTCAAGGATTTAAGTAATAGAAAATAATGTTTAAAATCTGTTACATAATGTAATCCAAGCAAAGAATAACCTTAATTTATGAAAGATCACTTTATAAGCTAGTTTAACTTTTTAACAAACGAATAAAATAGAGGTGAAGCTCGCCTGACCTCGCCGTACAATAGCACCTTCATTAAAATGTAAGCGTAAGGGGAACTGGAAAATGAATTTGTTATATAATGTCGTGTCAGAGCAAACATGATATTTTACAAGCTAGTGAGTAATTAAAACTCAAAACTGACAACTAGGCTTCAATTTATTACTTCATTTATTCATTACAGTCTTCCGTAAATCGACTGCTGTACTTACCTCTCCCCAATAGATTACATTATGGGAGAGTATTGGCCATAATTGCCACGTTCGGCAGACGGGTGGCAGTTTGTAAAAGTTGAAGTAAAGGTATTTGGAAAATATTTTTTACTGAAAGAAAGACCGAAGCTTTTTGAGGCTCGTTAAAAACTCCTCTTTGTAGTTTCGCTAGTGCAGCCGATGATTTCAACCATTAAATAAAGTTTCCTCTAAAAAACAGTTTCTATCCGAGTTTAAATAATGGATATTTAAATTTGTACAGAAATAATTTTAATAATGCGTCTGAAACATTCAATTTTAAAACATTGCAGCTAGTTGATGGCTCCGTGGCGTAGTGGCGTAGTGGCGTAGCAATAAGTTGCGGCGCTGAGGACGCGGGTTCAAATTCCGCACGGAACAAGTATTGGTATGGCTTACAAATATTTGTTCCGGGTCTGGATGTTTATCCATGTGAAATGTATTTATGTAACCTGTCTCCACTATACAGGAAAAATCCTAGTGTGAGGTTTATGAAAAAAAGAGACAAAAAACAAAAGATTTCAGCATCATCAAGTTGAACACTGAACATGGAAACCCCCAACGACTGTTACTAGTACGGCCCTGAGCCACCTGCATCTATCAACCACCTATATGTTTCATCAAATCTTCACTCCATCTCGGGGGTCATGATTGCCAGTACGAGTCTGCCACTCGAGTACCCTTTTACACCATCAGTTTTCGGTCCATCAATCTATATGGTTGGCCTACTGCCACTTCAGTGTACTAATATTAAGTAAATTAAATAAAGTATTTTTAGTAGTAAGTAAAGTATTTTTATTATAGAAAACTGACATCATATATTGTAATAATAATTTAAAAAAATACGATGACATTAATGAATTAATCTATATATTATATTTGATAAAGATATCGATTATTTGATAAATATAATTAAGACTTAATATTGTACACCTGAAATAGGTAGACTATGGAGCACAAATGTACATAACATAATCTTAAGATCTTATTTAATTTTACCTGTAGTCATGCAATAAATATTTTTGATTTGATTTGAAAATGCATTTGTATGTTCATCCATTACACCCTATAAAAGTCCACTGCTGAATATAAACCTCCCTATATTCAGGAGTGGACTTGATATAAATCTATGGCCAGATCTCTATGAGACAACTCATAGGGGTCTGGCCATAGCTGCCACACTTGACAGGCGGGTTGGCAACCGTATTTTTTTATTATTTTGAGTCCTTGTCAAGATCTCAAAATAATTTTCCGCCTGTTCGCCTTATGTCTTATCGTTTGTATGTCAGTTAACTTTATTTGCTTTATTTAAAATTTAAAATTAAACATAAATTACTAACTTAACTACTTGGTATTGAATAAAACTCGTTTTTATATTTTTATGGCCTTTATTATAACTTAAAATTTAAATAACATAGGGTCGTAAGGAGACTGAGGTGTTTGACGACTTAATGTCATATTTAACCCGGGCGTCATTCAACTTTTACTGAATAATTTTGTCCGAATCGCAGAATGAGATCACTGTATCTAAAAGGTTTGTAGTGATATGTATGGGTTGGGTTTTAAATTTTGCAATATTTATCACCATATCTAAATCCGTTTTTTTGTAAATTTGTATGTATTTTTTTTATTTCAGTAACCTCGGGAATGATCTTTAGTGAGAATCGGTGTACTTTTGCAATGATTTGAGATTTGTTTTAAAAAATAAGGGTGACAAACGAGTGCACAGTGCACCTGATGGTAAGTGGATCGTATGGCCCATAGACATCTACATTTATCTTCAATAAAAATGCAGATGTATTGTCACTCCTGAGCAATAAGATGGAATGCCTCGTTTCCAGTAAAAATGATCTCTGGTTCTCTGTACCCACCATAGGAAACACAGCAGCATTAAGCTGCTATTTTACGCTGGTATTCTGTGATAATGTGGCCCTACCTAGGTCGAGCCGACTTATTCGTGCCACAACCATAATATAGTTGCAGCGTGGCTCTACCACGTATAAAATTATTTTAGATTAGATTAGATTTAATAGTAGAAGCGATTCTGAATCTACAGACTACATCTAAAGCATCGAGTTTTTTTAATGTGCGATGTCGTTGGAGAGAAATATTCAATCGATCATGTCTTGGCGTACACTCTCACTTTTTTTAGAAAATGTTTTCTTAATAAAACAACAAAATCAATATCTCCAACAGTTTATTGTTTGGAATTAAGGAGATAAGCTGAAATTCCCGTTGAAATAACGTGGTAGGAATTCTTCATTTATTCTTTAGATCTCATATTTAATATTTACTTATCTGTGCAACATTTCAGTCATATCTTCTTATCAATACGTGAAGGGAAACCTTTGCACTCCTTTTGAACAAATTGCGAGCATGTAGGAGTGTGAGAATTGGCATAGTTAAAGTTTGTTCTTGTGTAAATGAAAACTCATGGACATGTGCATCCTCCCCGTCTTGAA
This sequence comes from Parnassius orleans, assembly GCA_029286625.1. Classification (NCBI taxonomy): domain Eukaryota; kingdom Metazoa; phylum Arthropoda; class Insecta; order Lepidoptera; family Papilionidae; genus Parnassius; species Parnassius orleans. Next base: position 41,982 of record JAGSMP010002696.1, on the reverse strand, counting down.
ATATGGTGCCCAAACCTGGTCTCTCACCAAACAGCAGAGGTCCAATCTCGGGGTGTGTCAGCGAGCAATGGAGCGCATCATGCTAGGAGTCAGACTAACAGACTCATCAGAAATACCACTCAGAACCCAAATCACTGACGTCTCCCGTAAATCCGCCAAACTAAAATGGGACTGGGCCGGTCATGTCTGCCATATGTCAGAAGAACTTTGGGCCAAAATTACAACTCGGTGGACTCCTATAAATGACAGACGACCCCGAGGCTGACCCAGAAAACGATGGCGGGATGAACTGGACTCCTTCATGGAAGACTGGTCCTCCATAGCACAGAACCGTGAAAGGTGGAAAGAGGTTGGGGAGGCATTTGCCCAGCAGTGGGACGTTATGGGCTGATAAGATAAGATACTAGTATCATTATTACAACAAAACAATGGATGCCGATATGCGATGGAGCCGTTATAGTAGATAACGATCTCATTAACACTGTCTGTTATTGATCGTCAGTATAACTTCATGATAGTAACAGAACTAGATTACTGTTAGCAATTCACCAAGTGCTCAATATTACACGTACATTACGTAAAGAAGTAATTTATAATTTATATACATTATAATCTTTGGTCGATAATGTAGCAGCGGTGTAAGAATATTAACTACGCCATATCGTTTCGTGGGTATGGTAAAAGGCGACAGAGAGAAACAAACTAGGATGAGCAGCAGCGTCTTAATAATAACTAGAAAATTAAAAAAAAACTACGTATACCAACCAGCCTGCAAACAGTGGCAACTATGGCCAGTATCCCCATACTTTTTTGAGGGCATTTTCTGCAGTGGATTTTAATAGGCTGTAATGAATTATTATTTTTAAATAGAAGAGATGTGGTAACTCAGGAGCTTAGCGCTCGCTCTAAATTTCACAGTACGCGTGCAACCCGGGTTCGATCCCCGCTGTCACGCAGGATCCTACCCCGGTTGACCCATTCGTGCTATAACAATAATATAGCTACAGCGTGGTGGTGGTGCTTCGAATACCTCGTTTTCAGTAAAAACGAGGCATTCCATCTCCGGGTCCGCGGTTCTCTACACTCACCATACGAAACACAACAGCTTTAAGCTGCTATTTCGCGCTCGTATTCTCTGAGAGCGTGGTCCTTTCCCAGTCAAGGTCATCGTAATATGATACCAGCTGCATGGCTCAACGGCCAGTACTTCTTATATTTTTTCCGAGGGGAGGTCATATTCGACTAAGTTCAAACCCGCAATTTCACGGCGAAGACTACTGCGCCCCCTTGTCAGACGAGTGTGTAAATATAACTGCGCCATTCGATACTGCAGCGTGCTTATGCGGTTCATTAGTGACGCCGCAAATATTGAGATAACGCAAACATGAGCTTACGTTTCAGTCTTTGAACTATAGATTGAGGACACAAAATTTCATAGCGAATTTGATCAAAAACCAAGAATTCTGTAGTCGGTTCTTTCTTCTTACATGATTTCAAAAAAATTAAGGTCAGTCCATTTGTTATATAGGGAATAGTGTTCTTCTGAGTAATCTTAACCAATTTCGAGGAGCGAAAACTTTTGATTAGTGTCAGTTATGACCATTATATCTATAATTTTTAAATATCAATAAATTAATATTTTAAATGTAATTTTGGATTGCCAGGTTTTGAAAAATGACTCCGAACCTAACTTGTCTTTTACTTACATCTGTTCATCATATTTCACGCAAAGTTATTATCTCTTATATTGTTATTATTATCATTTACATCTTGTTTAATTTATTAATTTTGTATTCTTTTGTTAGATTTGCAATAAATAAAAAATAAATAATCAAAAAATACGCTTTGAAAACTTTTATTGTGTATTACCTAGTTAAAAGAGCACCACAATCCCTCCTAATTTCTCATAAAAGATTGATATCACAATCAGACCGTGAGAAGGACGGATGTGTGAAATAACAGGATGCTTGTGCCCAGTATTGGGACGTAAATACGCTTTAACATTTTTTTTTGTGACCCTATTCGTCCATTAGGACAACATAGGTGTATCACAGGATTGGAGACCGAATTTCTGCGGAATAACATTTACATAATTAATTCAAATACGTATTTGCAGCTTACATTGGGCACGTGTACACCGCACACTTGGCAGGTGTTCCCACGTGCCGCCTGTATGAACCACAATCCTGTATAATTCGATGCCTTTGCAAAATAGATTTTACGAAGATGCTATGTTTCTGCATTTGCTTAGCGAAAATATAATACTTATGTTTACTATAGAGCTTCTATTATAGAATAGTGCCAGTAATGTTATTTAAATTTACACTACAGTGTACAATTTGTTGGCGCCATCTAGGTTATTTTATATAATGCATTTTTTTTTAATTTACCCCCCTTTAAATTTCTATATTTCGGGCGTTCGTATCCCCTCACCCGCACGCCTTGTATGTATGATATATCGCTGAGCACGCCACGCAAATCAGTCAACTGAGGGAGAAGTAACCGCGCCGCGTATTAAATACTTTATAAGACATGTATAATCAAATTAGTGATTAGCGAAGTTTTGTGTCCGCAAAAGAGAGGAAGAAGCGTTAGGTCGTCTATACCTTGGTGAAACCTGCCTCCAGAGCGTGGAAGATCTACGAGGGCGGCGTTGACAAGGTAGGCGTGCAATTTATTAAACAAACGCCCTTTCTCTCAACCAGCATCCTTTTACAGTCCAGGATCGAAAACCACAAGCTTCGTTATTTAAATTATCTCTCCACCACATATTTCTTGGTCCTTCGAGCCAGATTCTCAACATATTTTGGTTCATTGCGAGCCAGATTCTACCGCATTTCTATACTATATAATTACCTATATTTTTTCACCCACGTGGTGGTAACCCTCTATCTTTACTTCACAAGCTGCCTTTTAAGTTCAATAAGAATTTCGAGCAGTTTCCCATCGCCCTTATAAATAGTGTTGCCTATATTATTACCTACATAACCGCTACACATATTTACCGCTTAGGCATACTATTAATTGCATTTATATATTTATATATATATTTTTTATAGGAGAGGGGGCAAACGAACATGCGGCTCATCTGATGGTAAGTGACTACCGCCGCCCATGAACAACTGCAACACCAGGGGAATTGCAGATGCGTTGCCGGCCTTTTGAAAAGGAGTAGGCTCTTTTCTTGAAGGTCCCTAAGTCGTATCGGTCCGGAAAAATCGCTGGTGGTAATCGATTCCACAAGGAAGTTGTGCGAGGAAGACAACTTCTTCTAAATCGCACAGTCGTGGACTGTCAATCATCCAAATGGTATGGATGGTATCGCGAGTTTTATCGCGATGTGCGATGGTGAAATTGAGCGACTGGAATTAGTCCGAACAATTCTTCAGAGCACTCCCGTGGTACATGCGATAAAATACGCAAAGAGATGCAACATCTCTACGCAGTGCCAGTGAGTCCAGCCGATCGGAAAGAACTCGGTCGTCGACGATTCGAGCCGCTCTGCGCTGCGGTCAAGTGGAAGGAGCTGGCACTGGGGGCCCTGCCCAGAGATGGGAACAGTATTCCATGGGGCCGAACCTGCGCCTTGTAAAGTTGCAAGCGGTGTGCCGACATGAAATACTGTCCTGCTCTGCTGAGCACGCCAAGCTTTTTAGAGGCCAATACATATATATCTCATATACATATTATATACTTAATTTAGACATTACGTTAACAATTTTATGCTAGTCATTATCAGCGTTTCAACTTAGCGTTGCGATTCGCCTCGCGTATTGTCTACCCTCTTGATTTCATATATTAAGTTCGTGATTTTATAAATCTTTTATAGTTATTATCTATTAAAAATACATTGAGATGGCAACTAAAGCGCATATTAATGAAAACAAACAATTGACCATTATTTTAGCAAGGCGTAACGCGTTGTTCGAACGTGTTCAAAGTATTTATGAACAAGCTAATATTGCACACTTATCTCAAGAAAATACAGCTAAATTTCTTAGTTCATTCATAACATTGGACATTAGTCGAGTAGAATTCCATTCCATTTTGGACGAGTATAATAAGCAATTGTTAATTAGTGAGCCTAATGCTCAACCCAGCTATCAAGCCTATGCATCGTTCGAGGATCTGTACTGTTCTATTAAAAACGTTATGATGAAGTTTTCATCACCGTCAGATAGCACCAATACCACGACTCTTAGGTCTAAGCCTAGACTCCCACCTATAGAATTAGTTGCGTTTGACGGAGATATACGTCACTGGCTATTATTTTATGCCAGTATTAAATCGACAGTTCATGATAACCATTCACTCACCGATGCGGATAAGCTTTATTATTTATTAGAAAAACTGTCTCCAAAGGCTCAGGCTGTGTTTTCGGGCATAACCCCTAGCACTGATAACTATAATATTATATTTCAATCTCTTGTCGATAGATATCAGGACACTCGTATCCTGGCATCGACCATTTGGAACAAGCTCTTAATCTACTGCTCTGGATAACTTTGTAATAGCGGTAAATTCTTTAACGAATTTAAATATTGATAACCTGTTAGCCTTTATCCTTTTACACATAGCTTTAAAGAAATTCGGCACCGAAACCGTACGCTCCTTTGAGATGTATTCTCGATGATACCTTCATTTGAACAATTTATTAATTTTATTAGAGATCAAAACCGTATATATCGTAAAACTCAAACTAACTCTGCTGCGTCGTCTAACTATAATTCTTCTAAACAAAAGTATGAGAAAAATCTCGCAATTCTGCGGTACCTAATCCACAGACGTATATATTTAAGTTTTGTCTTATGTTCGCAGTCGGTCAAGTGCCTATGTGATAACATTATTCATGATCATTTTTACAAGTGTCCTCTTTTAGTAAAATGACATCTATTGAACGTTTAAATGTAAAGAATAACAACGCTTGTGTAAATTGTTTAAGTATAAAGCATAAGACAGGCGCTTGTTCTTCAAAAATGAAATGTTGATCGTGTAACCAGCGACACAATACTATGTTGTAATTTGATAAAGTCTCGAATAACAATAACAATACTCGCGATAACGCGCGCCCCATTAACGGATCACAAAATCTCACGAACCCAAGCCCGAGTATGACAATGGCGCAGGCTACACTGTCACTGTGCACAACGTCCGCCGCGTTATGATAGGCCGAGCGAAGTGAGCGAACGTTACGCTGAACGTTACCAGTGTCAGTGTAATGTTATTACAGTATTACTTGCGATCGCTGAAGTGATTTTTCACGATGCACACGGTAATCCATTTATTATTCGATGATTGCTAGCCAGCGCCTCTTAAAGTAATTTCGTAACTTTTAATTGTTTGCAGCGTCTTAGACTCTCTAATAAATGTGAAAATTCACACATAATAATAAGGGGAATCGGTGGGTCGGAAAAATCCGTTAAGGGTTCGATAAATATAAAATACATTCTCGTTTTAAAAGGGATATACATTTTGATGATACAATGCTTGTTATTGATCGCATTACAGATATTATGCCTTCCGCTCCTGTCGATTTAAGCGCGCTTTCGCACCTAACGATATTGCCGCTTACGGACTCGGAGTTTGGAGTTCCAGGTTCCGTAGACATATTATTCGGTACATCTGTTTTTCCGCATTTGATACTGCCTAATGTAGTGCATAGCAGTAGCCGTAATATACCTCCTGCAATTGAGACGGTACTGGGTTATGTAATTATGGGCTCTGTATCTACTTCACATATTTCCAAATATACAACCTCTTGTTGTTCCATCGTTCAAGACCCCATGGATTCACTTCTGAAGCGATTCTGGGAGCTAGAGGAGGTTACCGCGCCGCCCAACATTTTGATTCGTAATCGAGGATAGATGTAGATGTCTATGGGCCACAGCAACCACTTACCATCAGGTGGACTGTGTGCTCGTTTGTTACGCTTATCCTTTAAAAAAAGTCAGCCCGACCTTAAGTGTGAAGAACATTTTTGCACTACTACTGTCATTGCCATGTTCCCAATTTCAATATAGAAAATCTGAGAGATGATTACTTGCATAAACTACAGGTTAGGGCTAAATGGAATTCACCTGCGGCTCACATACTCGTGGGGACTGTGGTAGTTATTATGACGGATAATGCACCGCCTCTATCTTGGCCCCTAGGAGTCGTGGAGAAGGTGCACCTTTCTAAAGATGGGAAAGTCCGCGTTGCAACCGTTAAGACTCCTAAAGGCAGTTTCGTACGTCCAGTGGTGCATTTATGCCCATTATCAAACCAATAATTACTGGTTTGACATTTAAATACATACATATATAATATATATTATTACAAATTTATAGCGCACACTTAAACTCACAATAAATAATTATTATATTTTATACGCATAGGCTTATGTTATAACCACGCAGTCTTTAATATATATTTGATTGTATCATGTATCATAGTTAATAGAGGTGATGTTTATCCTATTTATTTTTAAAGACAACCCTTTATGGCTGGGGGGATGTTAGCGCCTTTTAGTTTATTTTATATAATGCATTTTTTCTAAATTTACCCTCGTTTAAATTCCTATATTTCGGGCGTTCATATCCCCTCACCCGCACGCCTAGTATGTATGATATATCGCTGAGAACGCCACGCAAATCAGTCAACTGAAGGAGAAGAAACCGTGCCGCGTATTAAATACTTTATAAGACAGATATAATCAAATTAGTGATTAGTGAACTTTTGTGTCCGCAAAAGAGAGGAAGAAGCGTTAGGTCGTCTATACCTTGGTGAAACCTGCCTCCAGAGCGTGGAAGATCTACGGGGGCGGCGGTGACAAGGTAGGCGTGCAATTTTGAAACAGAAACAGAAACAGAAACTTTTTTATTCAATATAGATTATAAATAATACTTATTGAAAGTCACTCTTTTGTCTAATTACCACTGGTTCGAAAAAAAAAAAACCTCTGTCCTGGGAAGAACCAGCAAGAAACCCAGCGGGACTTTTTTTTAAAATAACAGCTTACAATCATGTATATTACACAATTAACCACACAAAACAAATTAGAAACAGCCTGGCAGCGAACACCTCATTTACAAAAAGAACAATTAATTTAACGAACGCCCTTTCTCTCAACCATCATCCTTTTACAGTCCAGAATCGAAGACCAGAAGCTTCGCTATTGAAATTCTCTCTCCACCACAATTATTAATTAAATGTAAAAACAATTTTGCACATGCTCGGTGGTGCAGGAAAACATCACACAAGACACTTTTTACTTGGTGGAGCCACGCTGCAGCTGTATTATGGTTGCAGCGCCAAAGGGTCGGTTCGACCGGGGAAGAACCACGCTTTCACAGTATATTAGTGTATAATAGCAGCTCAATGCCTGTGTGTTGTTTCAGTTGGTTCGTATGGTGAGTGTAGAGTACCGGGGAGGGTCCCCATTGCAAGAGCCAGGTGCACTATACGATCCAAGACAATCTCTTGACAAATATTGGCCAAACTCACCTTTCTCACATAATAAAGCACCGTGATAACTATCACGATATGTCTGTCTGTCTGTATGTCAACTATCATGTGATAACTGTCACCCCCACCAAATCATGGGTCATGATGCAGATTGATGAAACAAATGGCGATGCTTCTTTAGAGCTGTAAGCATACACTCATTTTATTGTAGTGTTATTCAATCATAATTTTTTCATCTTTGACTATGTTTACAGCACATGACAGGCTGTGAACATTGTTAAAACCAAAATTCGACGAAACCTCATAAGAAAACAAAAAAAATATTGCGTTAAATTAGGATTCCCGCTAGAACTATTTCATGAATTATTAAATAAGACCAGCAAATTCTCTAAATTAGTCTGTGCAGTTTAAGAGAATGAGTTGATTAAAATTATTGCTGTCCCAAATCTTAATACGTAGGAGATCACTACATCAAGCAAAATGACAAAGTGTATGCTTATAGCTTTTAAGAGTTCGAATTGATGCAAGATGATGATGGTCAGTTATGGTTTGGAGAAGGTGTCTACAAGTAGAGAAAACTTTGGAACAGTCTATCAGTGATACGCTTTTTAAAAGGTTCCGTGGAGTTTCCAGTAATACTCTGTTCCTAGTCACCAGGTATGAACAAATCTAACCTGGCCCGAGAACAATATTCTGCACTTCATAAGAACTAAAACACTGGCACTCGTGCAGACCAGATCTCTATTCGTCGAACTACAAATTGAGGTCTGTATCGGGGACATGGCCTGCTCAAAATGTTACTCCGACATTAAATCTCTCAAGGATATTTACGAGCTATCGGCTTAATTCCTTAAATACGAGTAGACAGTGCGTTAATCCATGAATTCTTGGCTAGAGAGATTACAGACCTGTATCAAAGCTAAAGAATCCTTTTATAAAATTATTATTAATTAATCAATTACACTTCGACATACGAGGGGTGATCCAAAAGTAATGATAATCGGTTACTTCAGGTCCGCATAAAAATACAAAAAAATATTTTTTGCTTGCTTATATACTCACTACGTCAGGCTAAAAAAATCATATAAATAGATCACGATTTCCGGGAGATACATTCATTTGAATACGAACTGTCAAAGAGATAACATGAACATGGAGAAAAACGAAATTAGAGCTGTCATCAAGTACCTCTGTTTGAAAAAAATGTCTTCAAAAGACATACACAGTGACTTAGTGGAAACATTGGGGGACTCTGCTCCTCCATATTCTACAGTTGCACGCTGGGCCAAGGAGTTTAAACTGGGCAGAACATCCACTGAAGATGAACATCGCGAAGGACGCCCATCCACGTCCCTCACTGAAGACAACGTGAAAAAAGTCGAAGATGTTGTGTTGGCAGATCGAAGAGTGATCATCAGGCATGTAGCTGAGGTCACAGGGATCTCATATGGCAGCGTTTAAAGAATCCTTGCGAACGAGTTGCATATGAAAAGGTCTCTGCGCGTTGGGTACAGAATGTTAACCGACGAGCAAAAGAAAATCGAGTTGACATTTCGAGGGTCAATCTCGAAAAGTTCCAAGCAGATCAAGAAAATTTTTGTTCCGTTTTGTGACTATGGACGAGACCTGATCCACCATTTTGATACTGAAACGAAACAACAATCGATGACTTGAAGCGAGCCTCCTCACCGACGCCAAAGAAATTCAAAGTTTCAAGTTCGGCGGGAAAGGTTATGGCATCTGTTTTTGGGACGCTCAAGGCATAATTATGGTGGAATATTTGGAAAAGGAGCCACTATTACGGGCTCTTACTACGCAGACCAAATAAGAAGATTACGGGAGGCCATTAAGGAAAAAGACGCGGCAAACTGCGAGCTGGAGTGCTGTTTCACCAAGACAACGCACCGGCTCACAAAGCCACAGTTGCGATGGCTGCCATTCAAGAAACGGATTCGAACTGCTCGAACACCTCCCTATTCGCCAGATCTAGCTACTAGTGATTTCTACCTCTTCCTCGGCTCAAGAAACGCCTCCGAGGCAAGAAATTTGAAGACGATAGCGAAGTAATGGCCGCTGTTGAAGCGTTTTGGGAGGGTCAAGACAAAGAATTTTTTTCAAAGGGAATCCTGGGTTTTGAAAAAAGATGGACTAAATGTATTGATTTATTAGGAGACTATGTAGAAAAATAAATTATTATTTTGACTTTAATTACCGTGTTTTATTTTCATTATCATTACTTTTGGATCACCCCTCGTATGTGCATATCAGTTTTAGGATTATTACACTGTTTCTTAAAAAATAATTTTAATCTTTAAAAGAATTTATGGCCATCCTAGGTAGATAATTGATTTTGTACGTGGTAGAGCCACGCTGCAGCTATATTTTGGTTGTGGCATGAATAGGTCGGCTCGACCGGGGTAGGGCCACGATTTCATAGCATACCAACGTAAAGTAGCAGCTTAATGTTGCTGTGTTTCGTATGGTGAGTGTAGAGAACCGGAGACCCTTTTTACTGGAAACGAGGCATTCCATCTTAGTCCTCAGGGGTACCAACGCATCTGCATTTTGATTCTTAATTGAGGATAGATGTAGATGTCTATGGCTCACAGCATCCACTTACCATCAGGTGAACTGTGTGCTCGTTTTTCACCCTTATTCTATAAAAAAAAACTTTTTACAGACGGGTATTGTGTATTTAAAAAAAAATATGTTTACTTAACTGTAAAATATTTTTCGAGGATTGTATTTACTCGCCCATGAAAAATTTTCGCGGAGTTTGGAATAGCATAAAAACATTCACTTTTGCTATGGTTATGTTTTTGGTCTACGAAGGAACAATAATGATGCCTTTTATAATTTAATATCAATTTCATTATCGTCATGCAGATAATTACTGTTTTTTTCTGAATATTTAAAAAAAATCGAAATTAAAATCTATTCATCATGTTTATATTGTCACGTGATTGAATGGTATGTTATACGTAACGAATTTCTTGTGAAACTATTATATATAATATAATATAAACACTCACGCCTGTCACCCAGAGGGGTAGGTAGAGACTATGGCTTTCCATTTGGCACGATCCTGACACACCTCCTCGCCTCCTCCACATCCATATACCTGCGCATACACGCTCGTCGTTTAAGGGTACTCCTAATTTGGCCCATTTTCAATATATCGCTAATTTGGTGGATAAATTTTCGCCTAGGGCGTCCGTTCCTGACTCTGCCGTTCACCTTATATCATGATTATCCCCTACACGTGTAGGGGATAATCATGATATAGTATTATTTGCTGATGATACTTCCTTGATTTTTAAACTTAAACGTCAATCATTTAAATGTGACGAAGTGAATAATGCTATATCAAAATTAGTGCATTGGTTTAACGTTAATAATCTACATTTAAACGGAAATAAAACTAAATGTATTAAATTTACAACAACGAATGTTAAAAATCTGGGTACCAATGTGTTTTTAAATGGGGAAGAACTGAGCCCTGTTGAATCCACTGTTTTCTTGGCATCACTCTCGACGCAAAGCTTCAGTGGGGCCCCATATATCAAACTAGCAAGCAGACTAAGTTCTGCAGCCTATGCTGTAAAAAGATTAGAGGTCTCACTAGTGTCGAGACAGCTAGACTAGTTTATTTCAGTTATTTCCATAGTATAATGTCTTATGGGATTTTGCTATGGGGAAATGCGGCTGATTCAGAAACTATTTTGTTTTACAGAAGAGGGCCATTAGAGCTATTTACAACCTAAAACCGAGAGAGTCTCTAGAGATAAATTTAAAGAAATAAATATATTAACTTTGGCCTCTCAGTATATTTACGAAAATTTAATGTATGTTCACAAAACAAAGGTAGTTTTAGTAAAAAAGTGATATACATTCTGTAAACACTAGGAACAAACACAAGCTAGTGATACCAGTTTCTCGACTCCACAGAGTCAGTAATTCATTCTTGGGGCAATGTATACGCTATTACAACAAGGTCCCGGAAAGTGTACAGGCTCTTTCATTACCAAGTTTAAATGTTTTGTTAAGCTGAAACTGTATAAAAAGGGTTATTATAGTATAAATGAATATATGATTGATAATAACCCCTGGGAATGAGTGGTCACTACAAGCAGTTTCTAAAATAAATTTTGTACTTAAATAGTTTGTACAACCATTAATGTAAAACTTACTTTAAAAAAAGTCCTGCTGGGTTTCTTGCTGGTTCTTCCCAGGACAGAGGTTTTTTTCGAACCAGTGGTAAAGTAAAAATGACTTTCAATAAGAATTACACATGTAATCTATATTGAATAAAAAATTATTCTATTCTATTCTATTCTACCTTTGCAACATAAATTTGCTTTGTCACTCTCTTCTCATTCATTCTTTCTACATGACCAAACCACCGAAGCATTCCTTTCTTAATCCTGGTCACAACGTCATCTTGCAAACCACACTCTTCTCTTATCACACAATTTCTCACTCTGTCATTCACATTTTGCCCTGACATACTCCTTAATGAGCGCATTTCTACAGCATTTATTTTACTCTCGTGCTTCTTCTGCCACACCCAACTTTCACTACCATACATTAAAGTAGGGACTAACATAGCGTTGTGAATTGCCATACGTGCCTTTTTGGACACATTCTGACTTTCCACAACAGAGTGTAGAGCCCCATTTACTCTATTACCTGCGTTCACTCGTCGTTCTATATCCTTATCATATCTACCATCCCTGCTAAATACACATCCCAAATACACAAACTCATCTACTTGCTCGACCAATTCCCCTTCTATTCTTATTTCACATATCGTTTTACTTTCTTCTCTTTCAAAACCATAACTTTCGTCTTACTTGCGTTCACTTTTATTCCCTTTCTTTTAATGACCTGTTCATTAATGTAACCATCATTTGCAACTCGGCCGCCGACGACGCAAGTGTGACTTGATCATCGGCGTACAAAAGGCATTTGACGGTTAACTCACCCATTCTTAACCCGCATTCTTCAACTTTCAAATTTTCCAAACAACTGTCCATAAATAGGTTGAACAGCCACGGGGAACAGCATTGTGAATTGCCATACGTGCCTTTTAGGACACATTCAGACTTTCCACAATAGAGTGTAGAGCCCCATTTACTTTATTTTCTGCGTTCACTCGTCAAATACACAAACTCATCTACTTGCTCGACCAATTCCGCTTCTATTCTTATTTTACATATCGTTTTACTTTCTTCTCTTTCAAAAACCATAACTTTCGTCTTACTTGCGTTCACTTTTATTCCCCTTTCTTTTAATGACCTGTTCATTAATGTAACCATCATTTGCAACTCGGCCGCCGACGACGCAAGTACGACTTGATTATCGGCGTACAAAAGGCATTTGACGGTTAACTCACCCATTTTTTTTATAGGAGGGGCAAACGAGCATGCGGCTCACCTGATGGTAGTGACTACCGCCGCCCATGAACAACTGCAACACCAGGGAATTGCAGATGCGTTGCCGGCCTTTTAAGAAGAGTAGGCTCTTTTCTTGAAGGTCAATAAGTCATATCGGTCCGGAAAATCGCTGGTGGTAAACTATTCCACAAGGAAGTTGTGCGAGGAAGAAAACATCTTCTAAATCGCACAGTGGTGGACCGCCAATCATCCAGATGGTGTGGATGGTATCTTGAGTTCTGTTGCGATGTGCGATGGTGAAATTGAGCGGCTGGAAATAGTCCGAACAATTCCTCAGAGCACTCCCCGTGGTACATGCGATCAAATACGCAAAGAGATGCAACATCTCACGCAGTGCCAGTGAGTCCAGCCGATCGGAAAGAACTCGGTTGTCGACGATTCGAGCCGCTCTGCGCTGGATGCGGTCAAGTGGAAGGAGCTGGCACTGAGGCCCCGCCCAGAGATGGTAACAGTATTCCATGGGCCGAACCTGCGCCTTGTAAAGTTGCAAGCGGTGTGCCGGCATGAAATACTGTCCCGCTCTGCTGAGCACGCCAAGCTTTTTAGAGGTCAATTTGGCATTCTCTTCCAAGTTACCACGAAACTGCACATCACTCCATATGTCGACACCGAGGATTCCGATACTGGCTGAGGCAACAAGGGGAGTGCCTTGAAACTGAGGGGATACGACAAAGGGGTTCTTTTTAGCGGTAAACGCGCAAACTTGTGTCTTCTGGGGATTGAACTGGACTAGATTTAGTCGCGGCCAGTCCGAGACTTTGTTCAAAAAAGTCTCGACTTCAGACACAAGTTTGTCCCGGTACTCGGCGACGTTTTCTCGAGAAATATTGGTGCCGGGTATAAAGCATCACCAGTGCTGTCGTCAGCATAGCAATGAATGTTACCGGTTTGCAACATATCATTGATATGCAGAAGAAACAGCGTTGGTGATAGCACGCAGCCTTGTGGAACACCAGCGTTAATGGGCTTGTAATCGAAGCATGCACCGTCTACTACGACCTTGATGCTCCGATCTGCAAGAAAACTGGTGATCCAATTGCACATTTCGGGAAGCCCATAGGAAGGAGCTTCGGAAGAAGCGCTTTGTGCCAAACCCGATCGAAGGCCTTCGCAAGTCCAAACTAACGACCAACGCCTTCCTTCCTTGACCCACTGCCTCCCCCATCTATGAGTTAGGTAACCTAGAAGATTACCAGCTGAGCGACCTCGACGGAAACCGTACTGGCGGTCACTAATCAGCGGTCACTACCCATTCTTAACCCGCATGTTTCAACTTTCAAATTTTAAACAACTGTCCATAACTAGGTTGAACAGCCACGGGGAAGCTACACAGCCCTGTCTGACCCCTTATGGATGCCAAACCAGTCCGAGTAGGCCCCTTTGATCCTAACACAAGCATTGGAGTCCCTATACAGAGACTTCATTGCCTGTATCAACCCAGTGCTAACAACCCAAATGAGTTCAGTGTTTGCCATAACGCATCCCTGTCCACTCTGTCATAAGCCTTTTCCAAGTCCATGAACGCACAAAAACCTTTTGGTTTTGGCCCAAATCGTCTCCGCGATCATGCGCATGGAAAAGACCTGATCCGTACATCCCATTCCCTTTCTAAATCTCGCTTGCACATCCCAAATTTTTCCATCAGTATCTTTCATAACTCTTTCAATTAGCACCTTAGCATACAGTTTTCCAACAATGCTAAGAAGGCTGATACTACGGTAGTTTTACAGTCCTGCTATGATCCTTTTCCTTATATATTGGGACTATCACGGCTTTGCACCAGTCTCCTGATACCCGCTTAAGTTCCCAACATATTAAACAGAGTGTACATCAGGTCTGCCACCACTCTACTCTATCATATCCGGCTGCCATACCTGCCATATTCTTTTCATTGCTTTCATTATTTCATCTATGCTTATCTCTATATCTCTTTCCTCTTCTTTCAGAGTTTCTATTTCATTTCATTCAAACGTCTCATCACTCATAAACACGCTTTCAAAGTATTCCTTCCATCTCCTTAAACTCGAAACTTCGTCATTCAGAATACAGCCATTCTGGTCTCGTATAGCATTCACTCTAGGCTGTTTTGAATGTCCCCTGGCAGTTCTTATGAGTTTCCAGAACATTTTAATATTTGCCTGGAAGATATCCGATATTTTTCTATCATTCTTATCGGTTCTTTCTTGCTTTTTCCTTTCAACTACTTCTTTTACTCTCTTATTTAGATGTCTAAAGACTGCCTTTTTTCTTTCAATATCATCATTCATACCGCTAGAATAACTAGCCTTGGTTGCTAGTAAATCTAGCCATGCTCTCTTCTTTGCTTCAACTTCCATCCGTAATTCATCATCCCACCATAAAGTATTATTTTTCTTTTCATTCTTTCTCTTACTTACACCACATACTTCGGTAGCTGCATCCACCAAACCTTTCTTGACATTACACCACACAGTCTCCAAGTCTAAATCATTCATACACAATTCATTTAAACCACTTATATTTTCTCTCAGTCTACATTTGAACTTCTCTTTCACACCTTTTATTGTAACCTCTCTGTTCTTATAGTAACGCACTGGTAGACACAGATGTCCGATGCCGCCAACGTCGGAATAGACCATTAATTCGGCATAAGACCAACTAATGATCCGTCACTACGTTGGACCCCCGGTAAACCCTTGTATCTACCACTGCGCTCCTCATTCGTTCATCCACAATTATGAAACCTGTCATGCTTCTATCACCGCCTGTTTCCCATGTATACATGTGAATCTTCTTGTGATGAAAGAAAGTGTTCGTCACAAAAATATTCTTTTCCACACATACGGTGAGGATTTTTCTTTCACCATTCTCATTTATACTTTCATCACCAA
The DNA here is from genome assembly GCA_029286625.1 of Parnassius orleans. Taxonomy (NCBI): domain Eukaryota; kingdom Metazoa; phylum Arthropoda; class Insecta; order Lepidoptera; family Papilionidae; genus Parnassius; species Parnassius orleans. The sequence goes on along the minus strand of JAGSMP010002696.1, from coordinate 26,210 downwards.
ACGTTCCCAAAATCCTTTCATAACCAAGCCTCTTCACGCCAACCCTTCCATTTAAATCTCCTAATATAACAATATTTTCATTACCCTTGCATTTCATTAGCACCATCCTTACCTTCTCCCAAAACTGCTCTCGGATATAAGTGGGCTTAGACATGTCTGGCGCGTAGACCCCTAGGACAAACAACTTCTTTAAGCCCACTTTCATTCGTATCCATAGCAGTCTCGGGCTTACACATTCATATTCTTTCACACAATGACCCATTCTTTCTGAAAGGATGATACCGACTCCCTGGCATGCCATTACTCACAAATATTTTGAATTATCCAGTCCCTATATGATACGATTCTATTGTATACTGCAGGAACACCTCCACCGCAATCAGATTACCCTATACTCCGTTACTTTTTCACCAAAGATCCACCTGAATCTCCATTACATTATTATAATTTCATGTTTAATTCAGAAATCATCAGGTAGTCAGTTCCTTCAATAGAGAAAAAGTTTACGTGGTGGCTCCTTAATATTAGCAGATAAATCATTATTATATAAAGAACGTAAGGATATTGTGAGCCATTCTGTTGAGCGAACTGTAGAAATGGCTTGTGTCGAGCCTGAGCACCCTATTGTTGTAAGTGTTTACAGACCCCTGTGCTACTTATGACTATTTTGAAAGAATTGTGGAAGAAGTTTTGCTCAAACTTAGTAAACAGAACAAGTCTGTTGTAATATGTGGAGACTTTAACATCAATCTCCTTGAAACTTCTTCAATTAGTATTAAGTTTAGCTCATTGTTTAAATCGTATAATCTTGTTAATTTATTCTTAAAACCAACACGTATTGCTGGGCCTAGTGACCTGTATAGATAATATTTTTACAGATATTAAGCCCTTGCATAAATCAATTATTCAAAATTTAAGTTCAGATCACTGTGGACAGTTGGTATCATTGCTTTACATACACAAAAAACAGAAAAATAAGAAAGTTATGTTTGTTCCAATAAATGACCATCGCTTGAGAGGTTTAGAATTAATATAATAAAAAGACTTCCATCACTTTCATTTAAAAATAGTGCTAATTATTTGTATGGTATGTTATTTAAAATTATAACTTGTGAATTTAGTAGAATATTTACTTCTAAAACTTTCTCTTATAACAGTCGCAAATCATTTAATGAATGTGGCAGTACGAATTTATAAAATTAGGCGAAAGTTATATGAGCTTTATAATGAAAGATCATATAATACTAGTGTTATATTTAGAGATTATGTAAAAACATATTCTAAAATATTTAAAAAAGTGTGCTCCACAGCTAAGGCTTTACATTTAATTAACAAAATTAAAACTGCATCCAACAAAATTAAAATGACCTGGAGAATAATAAATAGTGAAACGGGCAAGGTCAAACCGCGCAACTCGGATTTTCAATTGAATATTAACAATAGTTTAACTCGATCTGATCAAGAAGTTGCTATGGCTTTTGAGAAACATTTTACTGATGTTCCTTTTTTGACAACTAAATCATTAAATTCTTCTCCTACTGTCGCCGAATCATTGCTTAAACAAATGTAAAGGCTTGTTCAAATACTTTAAATTCCATAAAGTATTGCCAAAAGATATCGTTAAATATTTTAAAACAATTGATGTTAAGAAAACGGCAGACTTATGGGGATTTCCAAAGTTATTTTATCTATAATAGATATAATAGCACCATTCTAGCTACCATTTAATACAAGCGTCGAATCTGGTGTGTTTCTGATTTAATGAAACATAGTAAAGTCATACCTTTATTTAAATCTGGTAGTACATTAGACCCGCCAACTTTAGACCGATTTCTGTACTACCAACATTTAGTAAAATTTTGAAAAATAATTTTAGATCAGATCTTAAGTTTCTTTAATATTAATAAATTGCTACATAAAAATCAATTCGGTTTTACAAGGGTCGCTCGACAACTGACGCTGGAGTTGAGCTTATTAAACATATTTTTGTGCATGGGAGAATTCGGAGGATGCTTTGGTATATTTTGTGGTATACCTTTCCAAAGCCTTCGACTGAGTTCACCATGAGACATTAATCAGGAAGCTACAGTACTATGGTGTCAAGAACACAGCGCTTAAACTTATTATTTCATATTTAAGTAATATGTAGAAAGCAGAAAGATATTATCAATGGTAAAAGTTCTTCCGGGTCACCTGTACTAATGGGTGTCCCTCAGGGCTCGATTCTCGGCCCATTCCTATTTCTGGTATATATTAATGACTTACCTTCCTTGTAGGGATAATTATGATATAGTATTATTTGCTGATGATACTTCCTTGATTTTTAAACTTAAACGTCAATCATTTAAATGTGACGAAGTGAATAATGCTATATCAAAATTAGTGCATTGGTTTAACGTTAATAATCTACATTTAAACGGAAATAAAACTAAATGTATTAAATTTACAACAACGAATGTTAAAAATTTGGGTACCAATGTGTTTTTAAATGGGGAAGAACTGAGCCCTGTTGAATCCACTATTTTTCTTGGCATCACTCTCGACGCAAAGCTTTAGTGAGGCCCCCATATATCCAAACTAGCAAGCAGACTAAGTTCTGCAGCCTATGCTGTAAAAAAGATTAGAAGTCTCACTAGTGTCGAGACAGCTAGATTAGTTTATTTCAGTTATTTCCATAGCATAATGTCTTATGGGATTTGCTATGGGGAAATGCGGCTGATTCAGAAACTATTTTTGTTTTACAGAAGAGGGCCATTAGAGCTATTTACAACCTAAAACCGAGAGAGTCTCTTAGAGATAAATTTAAAGAAATAAATATATTAACTTTGGCCTCTCAGTATATTTACGAAAATTTAATGTATGTTCACAAAAAGAAAGGTACTTTTAGTAAAAAAAGTGATATACATTCTGTAAACACTAGGAACAAATACAAGCTAGTGATACCAGTTTCTCGACTCCACAGAGTCAGTAATTCATTCTTGGGGCAATGTATACGCTATTATAACAAGGTCCCGGAAAGTGTACAGGCTCTTTCTATTACCAAGTTTAAATGTTTTGTTAAGCTGAAACTGTATAAAACGGGTTATTATAGTATAAATGAATACATGATTGATAATAACCCCTGGGAATGAAGTGGTCGCTACCAAGCAGTTTCTAAAATAAATTTTGTACTTAAATAGTTTGTACATCCATTAATGTAAATTTTACTTAAAAAAAAGTCCTGCTGGGTTTCTTGCTGGTTCTTCCCAGGACAGAGTTTTTTTTTTCGAACCAGTGGTAAAGTAAAAAATGACTTTCAATAAGAATTACACATGTAATCTATATTGAATAAAAAATTATTCTATTCTATTCTATTCTACCTTTGCAACATAAATTTGCTTTGTCACTCTCTTCTCATTCATTCTTTCTACATGACCAAACCACCGAAGCATTCCTTTCTTAATCCTGGTCACAACGTCATCTTGCAAACCACACTCTTCTCTTATCACACAATTTCTCACTCTGTCATTCACATTTTGCCCTGACATACTCCTTAATGAGCGCATTTCTACAGCATTTATTTTACTCTCGTGCTTCTTCTGCCACACCCAACTTTCACTACCATACATTAAAGTAGGGACTAACATATTGTGAATTGCCATACGTGCCTTTTGGACATTCTGACTTTCCACAACAGAGTGTAGAGCCCCATTTACTCTATTACCTGCGTTCACTCGTCGTTCTATATCCTTATCATATCTACCATCCCTGCTAAATACACATCCCAAATACACAAACTCATCTACTTGCTCGACCAATTCCTTCTATTCTTATTTCATATATTGTTTTACTTTCTTCTTTCAAAACCATAACTTTCGTCTTACTTGCGTTCACTTTCATTCCCTTTCTTTTAATGACCTGTTCATTAATGTAACCATCGTTTGCAACTCGGCTACCGACGACGCGAGTATGACTTGATCATCGGCGTACAAAAGCCATTTGACGGTTAACTCACCCATTCTTAACCCGCATTCTTCAACTTTCAAATTTTCCAAACAACTGTCCATAAATAGGTTGAACAGCCACGGGGAACAGCATTGTGAATTGCCATACGTGCCTTTTAGGACACATTCAGACTTTCCACAATAGAGTGTAGAGCCCCATTTACTTTATTTCCTGCGTTCACTCGTCAAATACACAAACTCATCTACTTGCTCGACCAATTCCGCTTCTATTCTTATTTTACATATCGTTTTACTTTCTACTCTTTCAAAAAACTATAACTTTCGTCTTACTTGCGTTCACTTTCATTCCCCCTTTCTTTTAATGACCTGTTCATTAATGTAACTATCATTTGCAACTCGGCCGCCGACGACGCAAGTACGACTTGATTATCGGCGTACAAAAGGCATTTGACGGTTAACTCACCCATTTTTTTTTATAGGAGAGGGGGCAAACGAGCATGCGGCTCACCTGATGGTAAGTGACTACCGCCGCCCATGAACAACTGCAACACCAGGGGAATTGCAGATGCGTTGCCGGCCTTTTAAGAAGGAGTAGGCTCTTTTCTTGAAGGTCAATAAGTCATATCGGTCCGGAAAAATCGCTGGTGGTAAACTATTCCACAAGGAAGTTGTGCGAGGAAGAAAACATCTTCTAAATCGCACAGTGGTGGACCGCCAATCATCCAGATGGTGTGGATGGTATCTTGAGTTCTGTTGCGATGTGCGATGGTGAAATTGAGCGGCTGGAAATAGTCCGAACAATTCCTCAGAGCACTCCCCGTGGTACATGCGATCAAATACGCAAAGAGATGCAACATCTCTACGCAGTGCCAGTGAGTCCAGCCGATCGGAAAGAACTCGGTTGTCGACGATTCGAGCCGCTCTGCGCTGGATGCGGTCAAGTGGAAGGAGCTGGCACTGGGGAGCCCCCGCCCAGAGATGGTAACAGTATTCCATGTGGGGCCGAACCTGCGCCTTGTAAAGTTGCAAGCGGTGTGCCGGCATGAAATACTGTCCCGCTCTGCTGAGCACGCCAAGCTTTTTAGAGGTCAATTTGGCATTCTCTTCCAAGTTACCACGAAACTGCACATCACTCCATATGTCGACACCGAGGATTCCGATACTGGCTGAGGCAACAAGGGGAGTGCCTTGAAACTGAGGGGATACGACAAAGGGGTTCTTTTTAGCGGTAAACGCGCAAACTTGTGTCTTCTGGGATTGAACTGGACTAGATTTAGTCGCGGCCAGTCCGAGACTTTGTTCAAAAAAGTCTCGACTTCAGACACAAGTTTGTCCCGGTACTCGGCGACGTTTTCCCGAGAAATATTGGCACGGCCGGTGTATAAAGCATCACCAGTGCTGTCGTCAGCATAGCAATGAATGTTACCGGTTTGCAACATATCATTGATATGCAGAAGAAACAGCGTTGGTGATAGCACGCAGCCTTGTGGAACACCAGCGTTAATGGGCTTGTAATCGAAGCATGCACCGTCTACTACGACCTTGATGCTCCGATCTGCAAGAAAACTGGTGATCCAATTGCACAATTTCTCGGGAAGCCCATAGGAAGGGAGCTTCGGAAGAAGCGCTTTGTGCCAAACCCGATCGAAGGCCTTCGCTAAGTCCAAACTAACGACCAACGCCTTTCCCTTGGACTCCACTGCCTCCCCCAATCTATGAGTTAGGTAACCTAGAAGATCAACAGCTGAGCGACCTCGACGGAAACCGTACTGGCGGTCACTAATCAGCGGTCACTACCCATTCTTAACCCGCATGCTTCAACTTTCAAATTTTCCAAACAACTGGTAGAACAGCCACGGGGGAAGCTACACAGCCCTGTCTGACCCCCTTATGGATGCCAAACCAGTCCGAGTAGGCCCCTTTGATCCTAACACAAGCATTGGAGTCCCTATACAGAGACTTCATTGCCTGTATCAACCCAGTGCTAACAACCCAAATGAGTTCAGTGTTTGCCATAACGCATCCTTGTCCACTCTGTCATAAGCCTTTTCCAAGTCCATGAACGCACAAAAAATTTTTTGGTTTTGGCCCAAATCGTCTACGCGATCATGCGCATGGAAAAGACCTGATCCGTACATCCCATTCCCTTTCTAAATCTCGCTTGCACATCCCAAATTTTTCCATCAGTATCTTTCATAACTCTTTCAATTAGCACCTTAGCATACAGTTTTCCCACAATGCTAAGAAGGCTGATACCACGGTAGTTTTTACAGTCCTGCTGCGATCCTTTTCCGTTATATATTGGGACTATCACGGCTTTGCACCAGTCTCCCGATACCCGCTTAAGTTCCCAACATAAATTAAACAAAGTGTACATCAGGTCTGCCACCACTCCTACTCTATCATATCCGGCTGCCATGCCTGCTTTCATACTTTTCATTGCTTTCATTATTTCATGTATGCTTATCTCTATATCTCTTTCCTCTTCTTTCAGAGTTTCTATTTCATTTCATTCAAACGACGTTTCATCACTCATAAACACGCTTTCAAAGTATTCCTTCCATCTCCTTAAACTCGAAAGTTCGTTATTCAGAATACAGCCATTCTGGTCTCGTATAGCATTCCCTCTAGGCTGATTTGAATGTCCCCTGGCAGTTCTTATGAGTTTCCAGAACATTTTAATATTTGCCTGGAAGTTATCCGATATTTTTCTATCATTCTTATACGTTCTTTCTTGCTTTTTCCTTTCAACTACTTCTTTTACTCCCTTATTTAGATGTCTAAAGACTGCCTTTTTTCTTTCAATATCATCATTCATACCGCTAGAATAACTAGCCTTGGTTGCTAGTAAATCTAGCCAAGCTCTCTTCTTTGCTTCAACTTCCATCCGTAATTCATCATCCCACCATAAAGTATTATTTTTCCTTTCATTCTTTCTCTCACTTAAACCACATACTTCGGTAGCTGCATCCACCAAACCTGTCTTGACATTACACCACACAGTCTCCAAGTCTAAATCATTCATACACAATTCATTCAAACCACTTATATTTTCTCTCAGTCTACATTTGAACTTCTCTTTCACACCTTCATATTGTAACCTCTCTGTTCTTATACGCTGTAACGCAATGGTAGACACAGATGTCCGATGCCGCCAACGTCTGAATAGACCATTAATTCGGCATAAGACCAACTAATGATCCGTCACTACGTTGGACCCCCGGTAAACCCTTGTATCTACCACTGCGCTCCTCATTCGTTCATCCACAATTATGAAACCTGTCATGCTTCTATCACCGCCTGTTTCCCATGTATACATGTGAATCTTCTTGTGATGAAAGAAAGTGTTCGTCACAAAAATATTCTTTTCCACACATACGGTGAGGATTTTTCTTTCACCATTCTCATTTATACTTTCATCACCAAACGTTCCCAAAATCCTTTCATAACCAATAGGGTGGAACACTTTGTATGAAAAAAATTTTTCTAGAATCTTTTCGAATACCATGTAAAAGTTGCTTTATGTAATTGTAAATAATATACCTTAATATAAAAACTCTAACTCGACTGCTTGAACTCCCGCCATAGACTTGAAATTTCATTTTTCAAGTTTTTATAGACGCGTTGTATAGTACACCCTACATACAAAATTAGAAGTAAATGTTATATGTTATGCATGGAAATAATAAAATAAAGATTGTTTTCATTAATAAAATAGTTTATTTTCAATGTGAATACAAGTTAAAAAAGTTATGACTCTATGAATAATGTTATTTTTTAAAGCAGAAATCCTTTTTCGTCTCAAACTTTGGCATGACTTTTCGAGATGCTAATTTAGATTTTATGAATCCCTCTCTTCTTTTCTTTTCGCACACACTTAGAGCTGCTTCTGTCACAACTTTGACTGATCTTTCCACAGCCTGGGTGTGGCAAGGCAGTCTCATAAACTCAAAACTGCATCTCCTCCATTTTCAATGAGATCTTGCAACTGCTCATCAGAAATATTCTTTAGTATTGGCGGTTCGTATATATTTTGTTGCCAGTCAATCAAGTCTATGTAACAACGTGAATTAAGGTTCACTTTGGCACCTCAAACATGCGCGGAACAGAATTTTTATTAGCTTGACGAGCTTTTAAAATGCGTCTTGCAGCGAGTTCTCTAATATGCTTCCGTGAATCTGTTATCATACTTAACAACATGTTTTCGGATGAGCAAAGTAACTGTTTGAATTAAAACAGGGTCCACTATCGCCAACAACTCGCTGGACAAATACCTAGTGCTGTTAATGAGCTTCCATAAATGTTTTGAACCATCTTTGCAGGATGAATGTGTTTTGATAGCGAACCAGAGAGGGGCGTACGATTTTACGACAAACGTAGCTAAAATTACAAGATTTTCTTGTGGATTTTCAGTAGAAATATATAAACGCAGTATGCGATTAGCTCTTGTTAACCAGCGGGCATGGGATAGCTTACCTGGGCTTCGGTTTAATAAATCGGGAGAGCAGGATCCACTTATGACAGCAGTAATAATTTCTAGTAGATATTTTTGGTCTGTACTGAGATCTGTTATTATTTGTGGAGGTAGATCACAGTCTATCTTCTTAAAGTGGGCCAACGACAACGTCTCGCATGTCTCTAATGCTTTACCAATTTGCCTGCAAATGATTTAGGTCCTGAAGTAGGGCCATCCAAATAGGTAAACAAATGCCTCAATGGCAACTCATTGGCGTGTAAGAGACAAATTATCCATTGCAATGGTCGGGATAGTCTATTTTCCAAAAGACGAATAACGCCTCCCACTTTTCCTGTATTTGTGTTTGTTCCATCACAGCCAACTGCCATTATACTCTAGTGATATCTTTTCAATCGTCAAAAGCTGTGGATAGCTCTTTCAATATTTCTTGCACTGCCCGATGCTGGAACAACATACCCAACGTAAACAGAACCTGGTTCTTTTATAATCGAAATATGTTCCTCTTGTACAATCACTCTAAACCTCTTTGATCCTTTTAATACAGTTTTAGCCGTCTTGTCTTTTCTTCCATCGAAATATAATGCAGGAATTTCTATAACTCTTTCTTCTGTTAAAATTTGCTCGCGTACTTTCTGTCTTATTCTTCTTAGTTTCATCCTGTCCACAACGTTAGTAGACTGTGCCTCAGAGTCGGCATCAGAAGCAGAACATAGAACAGATGATACGATAGCTGCTGCAGCTCTGTCTGATACTCCGTACCTATCGCATACAGTCGTCAAACTATGAAGACTGGCATCCGTGAGCTTTATAGGCTTTTGATCCACTGTTTGAGTGGTGTCAATACCATCTGCGGTCGACGAGCAAGAAGGAAGGTCGACATTAGAACAAACTTCAGATCTATTTAGCCGATACAGTAGAAGGAATTTCTTTAATTATATTTGAATTATGCCTGATTTCATGTTTAAGAGCACGTAATCTTCTATTCTGTAATTTTTTACTCTGGACGAGATCCGTTCTTCCTAGAACCATTAGTCTGTTAGAGCGTTGGTCTTCTAAAAATATTTGTTCCTCTTTTGGTACCTTTTTTTCTCTCACACAGGTACAGCTTATATATTTTTTACATTTACATGCAGCTATGTCAAAAAGCTTTCTACTTTGTACTCTAAACTCTTTTAACTTTTCTGCCTTAAGTTTCTTCAAGACTTTTCAAATTATAACATTTTGAGTGATAACTTTTATTAGCTGTAAAACTCGTTTATGTGTGACAATTGAATAGAAGATTTTATCACAATTCTTCGATTTTCGTAGCAACTATTTCGGCAATTTCAAAAACGTAGGTTCTTTTCTTGTGTTATTTTTACTTTTAAGTCTTGTCGTACCCAATCATAGAATTTCATCATTTTCATACGTGGGAAGAATATTCTCTTTCAACTCTGCACTTTCACCAAATATTGGACATTTTAACTTTTGTCTCGTAGAAGTCATGTTAATACACTTAAAACGTAAACTAATAAGTACTCGTGAAAATAATTGACGCGACCTTTCACCTTGAGACAATTATCGACACTGGTTAAAACAAAACACTGCAATTCGTAGATTATCACGTGCCGCCCCTTCTTCGTCCCACTTTTCTTCTCTGTCCCAGCGCCAAATTATATTAAAATAATGAAATGTTTAATTGCAACAGTTAGTTAACTACTATATTTGAATATGTTTTGAATAAAATAAACGAATTGTAATGAATTCTGTACTATTTTGTAGGCTGTGTAAATAGCCCCAAAATCATCATTTTTGTAAATGTTTTGTGTCCTGGCAGGGGCTTTTACCGCTGTCTGATAATATTTATATTTTAAATGGAGCTAACTAATGTCATTAAAACATAATACAACTATTCCAAAATAAAATTCTGAAATTTTTTTTTCGTTCCACCTAATAACCAAGCCTCTTCATAACCCCATTTAAATCTCCTAATATAACAATATTTTCATTACCCTTGCATTTCATTAGCACATCCTTACCATCTCCCAAAACTGCTCTCGGATATAAGTGGGCTTAGACATGTCTGGCGCGTAGACCCCTAGGACAAACAACTTCTTTAAGCCCACTTTCATTCGTATCCATAGCAGTCTCGTGCTTACACATTCATATTCTTTCATACAATGACCCATTCTTTCTGAAAGGATGATACCTCCTCCCTGGCATGCCATTACTCACAAATATTTTGAATTATCCAGTCCATATATGATACGATTCTATTGTATACTGCAGGAACACCTCCACCGCAATCAGATTACCCTATACTCCGTTACTTCTTTCACCAAAGATCCACCCGAATCTCCATTACATTATTATAATTTCATGTTTAATTTCAGAAATCATCAGGTAGTCAGTTCCTTCAATAGAGAAAAAAGTTTACGTGGTGGCTCCTTAATATTAGCAGATAAATCATTATTATATAAAGAACGTAAGGATATTGTGAGCCATTCTGTTGAGCGAACTGTAGAAACTTGTGTCGAGCTCGAGCACCTCATTGTTGTAAGTGTTTACAGACCCCCATGTGCTACTTATGACTATTTTGAAAGAATTGTGGAAGAAGTTTTGCTCAAACTTAGTAAACAGAACAAGTCTGTTGTAATATGTGGAGACTTTAACATCAATCTCCTTGAAACTTCTTCAATTAGTATTAAGTTTAGCTCATTGTTTAAATCGTATAATCTTGTTAATTTATTCTTAAAACCAACACGTATTGCTGGGCCTAGTGCGACCTGTATAGATAATATTTTTACAGATATTAAGCCCTTGCATAAATCAATTATTCAAAATTTAAGTTCAGATCACTGTGGACAGTTGGTATCATTGCTTTACATACACAAAAAACAGAAAAATAAGAAAGTTATGTTTGTTCCAATAAATGACCATCGCTTGGAGAGGTTTAGAATTAATATAATAAAAAGACTTCCATCACTTTCATTTAAAAATAGTGCTAATTATTTGTATGGTACGTTATTTAAAATTATAACTTGTGAATTTAGTAGAATATTTACTTCTAAAACTTTCTCTTATAACAGTCGCAAATCATTTAATGAATGGGTGGCAGTACGAATTTATAAAAGTAGGCGAAAGTTATATGAGCTTTATAATGAAAGATCATATAATACTAGTGTTATATTTAGAGATTATGTAAAAACATATTCTAAAATATTTAAAAAAGTGTGCTCCACAGCTAAGGAAAAAATTTAAAAATTTAATTAACAAAATTAAAACTGCATCCAACAAAATTAAAATGACCTGGAGAATAATAAATAGTGAAACGGGCAAGGTCAAACCGCGCAACTCGGATTTTCAATTGAATATTAACAATAGTTTAACTCGATCTGATCAAGAAGTTGCTATGGCTTTTGAGAAAAATTTTACTGATGTTCCTTTTTTGACAACAAAATCATTAAATTATTCTCCTACTGTCGCCGAATCATTGCTTAAACAAATGTAAAGGCTTGTTCAAATACTTTTAAATTCCATAAAGTATTGCCAAAAGATATCGTTAAATATTTTAAAACAATTGATGTTAAAAAACGGCAGACTTATGGGGATTTCCGTTAAAGTTATTTTATCTATAATAGATATAATAGCACCTTATCTAGCCACTATATTTAATACAAGCGTCGAATCTGGTGTGTTTCCTGATTTAATGAAACATAGTAAAGTCATACCTTTATTTAAATCTGGTAGTACATTAGACCCCGCCAACTTTAGACCGATTTCTGTACTACCAACATTTAGTAAAATTTTTGAAAAAATAATTTTAGATCAGATCTTAAGTTTCTTTAATATTAATAAATTGCTACATAAAAATCAATTCGGTTTTACAAGGGGTCGCTCGACAACTGACGCTGGAGTTGAGCTTATTAAACATATTTTTTGTGCATGGGAGAATTCGGAGGATGCTTTGGGTATATTTTGTGGTATACCTTTCCAAAGCCTTCGACTGAGTTCACCATGAGACATTAATCAGGAAGCTACAGTACTATGGTGTCAAGAACACAGCGCTTAAACTTATTATTTCATATTTAAGTAATATGTAGAAAGCAGAAAGATATTATCAATGGTAAAAGTTCTTCCGGGTCCTGTACTAATGGGTGTCCCTCAGGGCTCGATTCTCGGCCATTCCTATTTCTAGTATATATTAATGACTTACCTTCCCTTGTAAGGGATAGTTATGATATAGTATTATTTGCTGATGATACTTCCTTGATTTTTAAACTTAAACGTCAATCATTTAAATGTGACGAAGTGAATAATGCTATATCAAAATTAGTGCATTGGTTTAACGTTAATAATTTACATTTAAACGAAATAAAACTAAATGTATTAAATTTACAACAACGAATGTTAAAATTTGGGTACCAATGTGTTTTAAATGGGGAAGAACTGAGCCCTGTTGAATCCACTTTTTTCTTGGCATCACTCTCGACGCAAAGCTTTAGTGAGGCCCCATATATCAAACTAGCAAGCAGACTAAGTTCTGCAGCCTATGCTATAAAAAGATTAGAAGTCTCACTAGTGTCGAGACAGCTAGATTAGTTTATTTCAGTTATTTCCATAGCATAATGTCTTATGGGATTTGCTATGGGAAATGCAACTGATTCAGAAACTATTTTTGTTTTACAGAAGAGGGCCATTAGAGCTATTTACAACCTAAAACCGAGAGAGTCTCTTAGAGATAAATTTAAAGAAATAAATATATTAACTTTGGCCTCTCAGTATATTTACGAAAATTTAATGTATGTTCACAAAAAGAAAGTACTTTTAGTAAAAAGTGATATACATTCTGTAAACACTAGGAACAAATACAAGCTAGTGATACCAGTTTCTCGACTCCAGAGTCAGTAATTCATTCTTGGGGCAGTATATACGCTATTATAACAAGGTCCCGGAAAGTGTACAGGCTCTTTCTATTACCAAGTTTAAATGTTTTGTTAAGCTGAAACTGTATAAAACGGGTTATTATAGTATAAATGAATACATGATTGATAATAACCCCTGGGAATGAGGTGGTCGCTACCAAGCAGTTTCTGAAATAAATTTTGTTCTTAAATAGTTTGTACAACCATTAATGTAAAATTTACTTTAAAAAAAAGTCCCGCTGGGTTTCTTGCTGGTTCTTCCCAGGACAGAGGTTTTTTTTTCGAACCAAAGGTAAAGTAAAAAATGACTTTCAATAAGAATTACACATGTAATCTATATTGATTAAAAATTATTCTATTCTATTCTATTCTATTTTATTCATGTGTCCTTACCATCATTGCCACCCGCGTAAATTCCACATAACATTTTGAGTGTTTAGACTTTTAACAATAGGCAATTTCTCAATGCATACATCTATAGGGACTGCATCCAAGTTTACTTTACTTTTAATAATTGATGGTTCACCTGCAATAAGCGTTTATTTTAATCTGCCGGCATAATAAATGTGAATCAATGGACGATTATAATACAGAATTATTCTTGACTTCGATACAATAAAGACAATACAAAAAAGGGAAACCACAAAATCTGAGCCTGGATACATTATCATTAATATTAAGCTTAGACCAACAAAGAAATATAGACGGAGCGCTGCGTACATTTCAAATTACGCCGAAACTATGCTCAACTTACCGAATTCTGTATTTGTAAACACACTGGCCGTATAAATTCTGAACAGAAGAATGATGATTACGTCTAACAGAAGGAGGTTATTATTGAAATTATGCAAAGCAATAAAAGACTACATGTAAAATACCTGAAAAATTAACCACTTTTTCAAGCCGTATAAGCGCAATATCGGCAGTGAATGTTTTTTTATCGTAAAACGGATGTATGATGATATTATCAATGTATATATCTAATGGAGGGTCACTACAATAGCTTTCTTGACAGTCGTGCTTCGTTTCGGTATCCCATTCGCCTAACCGAACACTCACACTGAAAAAGTTATAAATATTAGGTCGGAGAAAAAGTTTCTTCGTATTTTATATACAAACTAGCTGTCCCCCGCGACTTCGCCCGCGTGGAATTTACTACGATTACATGAGTTTTAATTTTTTTGCGCGGAACCCTAATTCTTTTTCTAAAATAAAATACCCTTAGTTACATCAACTATCTGCCAGTGAAAGTCCCGTCAAAATCGGTCCAGCCATTTTGGAGATTAGCCGAAACAAACAGACAGACAAAAATTTAAAATTGTTTTTTGTTATTTGTACCGTATATACTTTCATATGCATTTAGTAAAAAGCTGTTATTTTAGCATTACAAACATACACTTCAATTTTATTTATTTGTATATAGAGATATAGATTGAAGACATTTTTTTTTTCAAAGTTTAATTACATTTAGAAAGAACAATTGAAAAATGACGGGAAAGTGTTTTTTACTTTTTATTTTTCTTTATCTTAATATCCTATATGTATTGATATTAAAACCAGCCAGATATAAATAGTACTACCAAAGAGATTTTTTTCAATTTTATACAAACATATAAGATTTACATTCATTTATTAAGATAAACAACTATACACGTTCATCCGCAAACACCTCAGTTATAAAGGTTTTACGACGAACGAACGATTTGCGACGAAGTAAAGAATTAATATTTATATTTATTATGTTGTTATATTATATTATGGGTAACTAACTACTTACGCAGTTTTATTGAAGAGACAATGAGCAGTTGTTAATATGTATCTATCTATTATTAAAGAACCGGCACAAGTGTATTTTTCATCCGATCCAAATTTAAAAAAAAAATGGAAATTGTAAAATTTTGATAAAAACTAAAAACTTCCCCGAATAAACCGTTGCTCCTGTATTATAGTACAAAATAATGTTCTTTTGACGATGAAATCCTTGTCCCCTTTGCCTTTCATTGACTACATCGTCATTGACTCAATACGTATCAACCTCAAGCTAATAAAAAAGTTATTGGCATCAACAGAATGTGAAAAATTTCGTGAATAACTTGCAATGAGGTCCTTGTATAACTAGAATCTCAAAGTATAGATACTTTGATATATTTTTTCTCTTTTAGAGAGGGCTTTTATTTACTTAGTTTCCCAAAGAGCAAATGAACGGCCTAAAATAACAGTTTTCTTATTTAAAGAGAGCCACTTACAGCAAGAAAGAACCTTTTTTTTTTAAAAAGGTATAAATGTTTATAAAAACGCATATTTTATTGTATGAAAAAGTACCTTTTTTAATTTTAATTTTATTTTTAATTTTTTTATTTAAAATAACAATTACATGGTTATTAAAAAATAAATAGTTGTGGATAGAAATAATCTAATAATTTAGTTTATTTTCAACAGACTTCATAAAGGAGGAGGTTCTCAATTAGTCGGAATCTTTTTTTTATGTATGTTCACCGATTACTTGAAGACGTCACAACCGATTTGGATATCTTTTTATATGAAAGCTGATGCTTCGCATGTGGACCCATATAAATTCGATCAAGGTCTGACCAGTAGTTTTTGAGTTATTATTAATAATTTATATTGAAGTCGGTTGTGCATAATTTTTAATTTTACCACTTGTTTAGTGCTACCTGCTGTAAGGTTTTTTTATAATATAATCGTTGCAACCAATATTTTAAATTGGTTATGCTTTTTCTGCGTCACGCTTTAACACTCTTCCTGAAGACTCCTCATAACTTTCATTTTCTTCTTCTATTTCCAAAGAGGTCAAAGAGCATGAGGAAACAATGTCACGTTCAGTTTTTATAATAAGTGTGCAAAAACCTACACAGACCGATGCTGTGGCGCATAGACATCTAAATGTAGCCTCGATTAAAAATCAAAAGGCAGATGCGTTGTCACCCCTGAGGACTGAGAAGGAATGCCTCGTTTCCAGTAAAAAGAGTATCTGACTCTTTATACTTACCATACGAAATATAAAGCATTAAGCTGTTATTTTACGCTGGTATTCTGTGAGGGCATAGTCCTTCCCCGGTCAAGCTGACCCATTCGTGTTACAACCATTATATAGCTACAGCACTACCACTTATAAAGCTATAACTCTGTAGCGGTGTGGGTGTCTGCTGCGTGTGTACAGTAGGATGCGTACAGATGTATAATAGTCCTGCATTAACAACGGTTTATTGTTACACAAAGACGAGGATTCTCAAATATACAGTCAGTAGGAGAATGGTGAACACTTAACAAGGAGAAACAAACATAGGAATATAGAGAAAGACGGAGCTTAAAAACAAAGTAGGTATACAAAGTTTATCACACACATAAATAGTTCCGGTAAAGTATGGTATGACGTTGTGTTAGTGGTGGATAGTGTAGTTTGTAAAATACGTGCGAGTTGCAACAACTCCACTGAAACTCCACTGAAATCATGTTATTCTTGTTACAAAGAGTAGAATAGAATAGAACAAAGCAGAATCCTGCGTAAAGCAGCAGCTCAATGCTGCTGTGTTTCGTATAGTGAGTATAGATATCCGGAGATAATTTTTACTGGAAACGAGGCATTCCATCTTAGTCCTCAGGGGTGACAACGCATGTGAATTAGTTCTTAATCGAGGATAGATGTAGATGTCTATGGGGCACATACTCACTTCCATCAGGTGACTGTTTGCTCGTTTATCACCCTTATTCAAAAAAATCAGTACCCGCTCATGAGCCCGTCAATAATCTTAGTCAATTAATTCGTTATAATATATTGCTCCAACGAAAGAGACCTTTAAAATGTAAAATTTTAAAGGGACACTAACTACTGTTGTTGCACAAATTCCTACCGTTAATATTTGACAAACTTGAAGGCCAATATTGACATGTAATAATTAGTACTGCAGACGCTAGCGCCCCGAGCGGACCGAGCATAAGCTTCCAAATAAAACAGAAGTTGCAACGTCAGTGGAACTGGTACGAAGATAAAAAAAAAAACTTTATTAATTTGTTACTAGGTCTGATACGTTGGCTCGTACAATTTAAACTGCCCTGTAAATTATTTTACCTTTCTTTTATTTCCTTTAGTTAAAAGACTTCAACTATGTAGTGGCAGCGTAACAATATCTATTCTATAAAAACACACTCCATATCGTCTCGCGGGTGTTGTAAGAGGAGACAGAGTTAAACAAACCAGGAGATGGGCGGCAGCGTCTTTCTAATAACATCTAAAAATTTAAAAAAATGTGGTTGCCAAACCGCATAAACTATGCAAATATCTCAACTGTAAGGCAAAATATCGGGAGGCAATGTATATGTTCAGCAGTGGACTTTAAATGCCTCGTTTCAGTAAAAATGTAATCGATTGTCTACACTCACCATTAGAAGCACATTCTGTGAGCGTGGTCCTACGGTTGTGCCGTCCCATTCGTGCTATAATAATAATATAGCTGCAGTGGCTCTAACACGTATAAAATATATGAATTAGTAAATAATCAAAGAAATAATTAATTGTAGCATTTGAACATTGTAAGGCAGGACGTTCTAGATGAGTATTTTTAGCCTGAAATTTGAAATAGAAGTAAATAATGCAGTATTCTATTTTGGGATACGAAACAAAATATTCAATTGTGACGTCATATAATAAATAATAATATAATAAATTTTTAAAGTAATTTAAATACACACAAGTTTTTACTAATAACCTTATTATTATACCTACTTCCAATTTTCAAATAATTTTATGTCAAACTTCAATTAAAAAAGTTTGGAAAATCAAAAGTGCACTACTTAATGCTCATATGATCATTATATCATCATTCAGGTCACTCCATAGTCCAAGACGTATTTAAGTATAAAAATACTTAAATATATACATCTTACTTACTTTTAGTACCTAGTACTATTATTTATTCTGTGCTTTTAAAATATTGTAATAAAAATCTGTGATTATTATAATAATGAAGTATGTATCAAATTTGGTTTTCGAATATTTTGTATTTGTACAGCGATCTTTTGAGCCGCTGCAAACAGATACATTATCCACTCGACGACGGCTGAGGCCGAAGTGAGTGAGTGAAAGTCTATTTAGTAAAATAAATTATTACAAAGCTGCTCAAAACACGGAAAATTTCAGATTTCTACGCCGAAAAATAATTATAGCTATGCAAAAAAAAAATTAAACTGCCATTTACATTCCATGGCTTCTCTCATGATAGATGAAGAGATTAAAAATAGATTGAGTTAAACTATTGATATTTTCAAAATTTATCGTGTTTACCACTCCATGCGGACTTGATAAATCTACACGCAAGCCACCAAAACCACTTTTTATGTAAAAATAGCAATTAATCAATTTAAAAAAAATTAATATGTTCAAAAATCATTTATCTTTCTGACAATGGGCTTTCTATATCTGTAATATGTTCAATACGATTGTTAGATACGATTTTATGCGACAAAACGTTGGAATCTTGATTTTAGGCACTGTAAATACTACCTACCTTTGCACTTAAGGCATTGCAAAACTGGCCAAGTGCGTGTGAGGCACAGACAATAGAGGTAGGGTTCCTAGTTGCCCGTAACAATACGTGGGCTTTGTTGATAATGATAACAATAATTGAGTTGGCGTTTTGGCGTTGCGTGTATTCATTTTACTATTAAGTGTAAATAAAAGAAAACAAAGAAAGAAACCGAAGCAGAAAGCAAATGTCCAGATCTATGGGTTTATTTACAGATCTCAAATTAAATTATTATGTAAATAATTCAAAATGAAATCCTGAACAACACTTACTTAAAGGTAAATCTTAAAATGTTAAAGGGATAACAAGAATAACACTTACAGTAAGTTTAAACGATGTTCGTTACAGCTGTCACTTTTGGTTAGAACACTAAACACAATTTAATTAAAATACTTATGACTTTTACTTATTTTACAAATAAAAATAAGTCGTATTTAACAACTGTAACTCAAAATTGAGGTGGATATTATCAAATTACAATTTTTAATTTTTTAAATAGTTGGGAGCAAGTATTTTACAACTAGTCACCGGGGTTGCCACAGCAAAAAAAGCGTAACGCGCCAATTGGAGAACCAACTTCAAATGGCGCTTCAAGAACTTAAATCAAAGGAGCAGTGTGAGCTGTTGTGTAAAGAAAGGATGACAACGAAAAGGAAATAATAAATATAATTGCTAAAAATACTCAGCTAAAAGTGATATGGTTAAGTTGCATAAGAATATACTTTTGTTTTAAAAGAAAAGGATGAACTGAGAACAGTCGATGAGTTTGACCAATGCAGCAAGGAATATGAGGAATCCTCAGATTAATTGCTGCATTGCATACAATTAAGTGAGGCTAATGAGCAGATTGTGCAATTAAAACAATACATAGATTACTTGAAAGCGTCCCAAACTCAAAGTCTGTTCAATGAGCTCATAGAATGTGAATCTTCTAAATCATTGCAACCTCCACAACAATCGATTTGACTGGTGATGATTATGTCACATCAAGAACAGCAGCAAGGATTACCTGCAGTAGAAGAAAATTAAAGAAATACATAAAATTTATAAATATATTAGGAAAGTACAAAAGTTAATTAAAACTAAAATTAATGTCAAAATTATATAAATGTATGTAAGAAAAGCAAGAATTAATTAATAAACTTAAATTATATTCAATTGAGGTGGAAAATATGAATAACTGTTATGAGACTGATATAAGTGTCTAAATTTAACAATTTTATCACTTAAAACTCCTACAAAGTATATCAAATGAATATGAATCGGCTCAGGATGAGATAAAGAACACATATTGCCATGAATGATCTGGTAAAGTCATGTAAGTATAATGAGAGCGCTTTGACTCCTTAATTAAACATCAGAGTGAGTATCAGCTCCATACCAGGTTCATCGGGGACAATATGTGTAAAAAATAATATACAGTAAGGACTCATTATTTTCACCTACACTCTATGACAGTACCTTAACAAAGAATATTAACTTAAAAAGTAATTTAAATATTAATAAAATAAAGTTATTATGTATTGTGATGACATAGGCAAAATTTGGGCACAATGTTAAATAACTGTTTAAAAGGACATCAGGTTAGTAATTGTTGTATGCCTGGAGCATCCTTTAGTCATATAATGAATAAAGTTTTAACTAGTAAGTTTTGCCCTAATAGCACATTAATAATTCTTGTTGGGAGAAGAGGCAATGTAAACAAAACTCAATTATTAAAATATATTGATCATCTAAATACTTTAAATGTACATAAAATTATCTTGTTTACATTGCCTTACATACAGGGTTGGCCACAGGAAAATAAAATAAGATACAATTTAAATTTATTAATGAATAACTTTTCATTTAATAACAATATAAACTTGACATCTAATTGTTATAATTATAATAATATAATTAATTTAATAGACATAAATAATTCATTTAAGAAATTTTGAATAGAGATAGGTATTACCTATCCAAATATATTTAAGACAGATAGAATGTGCTATCTTATTGTTTTATATTAACTCAGCCAAGGACTTGGCTACACCGACATATCTGCTTCTTTTGAGCAGTGTAATGACTTAATATGTAATTTGGAATCAGTTCCGTAATTTAAATTAGAAAATGAGACAATAGAGTAATCTCTAGCAGTTATAATAATTTAAATAGTTTAGAATGTAGCTTACAAAACCTTCATTGTATGACTCACAGAGTGATAATAAAAATTGTTTACACCTGGTGCATCAGAATATACAAGGCATGATAGGCAAAGAGCTAGAAATTGAATTGTTCTTAAATAGCAATAATATTCATATTTTATGTATTACTGAACATTGGTTAAAAGCTTATAACATAATGTTTAATTTCAGTAATCACCAGGTGGTCAGTTCGTTCAATAGAAACGGTTTTAAGGGTGGCTCGTTAATATTAGCTAGTAAATTATTATCATGTAAGGAACGTAAAGATATTGTGAGCCTCTCTGTTGAGCGAACTGTAGAAATGGTTGTGTTGAGTTTGAGCACCTCATTGTTGTGTGCGTCTACAGACCCCATGTTCTATATACAATACTTTTGAAAAATTATGGAGAAGTTTTTGTTAGCTTAATAAACAGAATAAATCTGTTGTAATATGTGGAACTTTAATATCAATCTCTAGAAGCTTCCTCCACAATATTAAATTTAGATCATTGTTTAAATCGTATGGTCTTTTCAATTTATTTTTAGAGCCAACGCGTATTATTACTGAATGTAGTGCAACATGTATAGATAACATTTTTACAAATGTTAAGCCGTTGCATAAATGTATAATTCAAAAATTGAGTTCTAATCACTGTGGACAATTAGTTTCGTTACCTTATGTTCACAAAAAGCAAGTAGATGAGAAAGTTGTGTTTGTTCCAGTAAATGCACGTCGCTTGGAGAAATTTAGAAGTAACATAGTGAAAATACATCACTTTCATACCAAAATAATCAATTTTTTTGTATGGAACATTGTTTAAACTTATTTGCAATGAATTTGATAATATTTTACTTCTAAAACGTTCTCCTTGAACAGTCGGGGCTTTCAATGAATGGGCGACAGTAGGAGTCCATAAGAGCAGAACAAAGGTTATATGAACTTTACCATGAAAGGTCATATAACCCTAGCGTCAATTTAGGAATATGTTAAAAATATTCAAAAATATTTAAAGGAGTGTGCTCCAAAGCCAAGTCTTTGCATTTGAGCAACAAAATTAAGACGGCTTCTAATAAAATTAAAATGACGTGGAGTATAATTAATAGTGAAACTGGTAAGGTCAACTCTCGCAATTCAAACTACCGGTTGAGTTTAACAACAAATTAACGGAATCAGATCAGGATGTTGCAATGGTTTTTGAAAGTATTTTACGGATATTCCGATCTTAACCACTATGTCACTGAATTCTTCTCCTGCCGTCGCCGAATCATTGCTTAAACAAAAAAATGCTTGTACAAAGAATTTTACATTTCATAAAATATCATCAAAAGATATTGTAAAATATTTTAAAACTATTGATGTTAAGAAAACTGCGGATCTGTGGGGCATTTCCGTTAAAGTTATTGCGTCTATAATCGATATAATCGCGCCTCAACTAGCTATTATTTTTAATACTAGTATCGAATATGGTGTGTTTCCTGATTTGATGAAGCATAGTAAAGTAATACCTTTATTTAAATCTGGTAGTACATTAGACCCCGCCAATTTTAGACCCATTTCTGTACTGAACACTAAGTAAAATTTTGAAAAAATTATTCTTGATCAAATGTTAATTTTTTTTAATGTTAATAATTTACTTCATAAAATCAATTCGGTTTCACAAGGGGTCGCTCGACAACTGATGCTGGTGTTGAGCTGATTAAATATATTTTCAATGCATGGGAAAATTCACGGGATTCTTTGGGTATATTCTGTGACCTATCAAAGCCTTCGATTGTGTTCACCATGAAACATTAATCAGGAAACTACAACACTACAGTGTGAAGTAATGCTCTTAAATTAATTGTTTCATATTTAGTAACAGAACTCAAAAGTTGTCATTAATAGTATGAGCTCTTCCGGGTCGATAGTACAAATGGGCGTGCCTCAAGGCTCAATTCTCGGCCTTTCTGTTTCTTGTATATATTAATGACTTACCTTACATAGTAGGGATAACCATAATATAGTATTATTGCTGATGACACTTCATTAATTTTCAAATTAAAACGACAATTATTAAAATATGACAAGTAAATAATGCTATATCTAAATTAATAAATTGGTTTAATGTTAATAACTTGCATTTAAATAGCACTAAAATGAAATGTATAAGTTCATGACTCCAATGTCAGACAATTAAATACTAATGTAATTTTAAATGGGAGGAACTGAGTCTTGTCGATACCACCATTTTCTTGGAATAACACTAGACATGACTTCAATTGAGCCCCATATATCAAAGTTAGCAAGCAGACTTAGTTCTGCAGCATATGCTGTAAAAGATTAGAAATCTTACCAGTGTGGAAACAGCTAGACTTGTTTACTTTAGCTATTTCCATAGCATAATGTCCTATGGTATTTTGCTATGGGGACACACAACTGACACTGAAATAATATTTGTTTTGAAGCGGGCCATAAGAGCAATCTATGATTTAAAACCTAAAGTCGCTCAGACAAAAATTTAAGGAAATAATATATTAACTTTGGCCTCTCAATACATTTATGAAAATGTAATGTACGTACACAAAAATAAAAGTATTATACAAAAAAAGTGATATTCATTCTGTAAATACTAGGAACAAACACAAGCTAGTAGTACCAGTTACTCGACTCCACCAGTCAGTAATTCATTCTTGGGGCGATGTATACGCTTTTACAACAAAATCCCAGAAAATATACAAAATTCGACCTGCTCAAAATTCAAAACTTTATTAAACATAGTTTGTATAAAAGGTTATTATTATAATGTTAAGGAATTTATGGATGATAATAACCCTGGGAATGAGGTGTTCGCTGCCAGGCTGTTTCTAATTTGTTTTGTGTGGTTAATTGTGTAATATACATGATTGTAAGCTGTTATTTAAAAAGTCCCGCTGGGTTTCTTGCTGGTTCTTCCCAGGACAGAGTTTTTCGAACCAGTGTTAATTAGACAAAGTGACTTTCAATAAGTATTATTTATAATCTATATTGAATAAAAAGTTTCTGTTTCTGTTTCTGTTTCTGTTAACTTCTAATTCTACTTAGCTGTAATAGTTGTCCTTTTAAATTCATTATATACACTACTATCGTGTATACTTTTCACATTTCTAAAAACAGCAGCTTAGTTGGTAGAGGCACATGACTCTAATGCAAAATACCACTTTAATGATAAAATTTCGCAAACGGACCCTGAATCTAAAAGATGTTGTTGCACACCCCAGTGTTTATAAAGACTTATCAACGATACCCCACACGATTTTGAACGGACTTTGCGAACCGAGCGCTGTAGAACCGCACATCCGGCATGGAGCACTCACACCACGGGATGGTCGGCGGTGTGTTCCTCCGTCATCGAGAGTTGAGTTGGACGCAAAAAAAGCCCAGCAGATCGGCTTTCTCCTTTGCGGCATGGGCCAGTGAGTCATCCTCCTGTGCAGAGATGGAATAGGTGGTTGACAGAAGTTTCAGCCTTGGCGAAAGACCAGAATGCACGGTTCCCGAAGGAAGGCAAACTAGTTTCCCGCCAATTCTGCCTATGTGCACAACTTTGCCTTAATGACTCTTTTGAAGGACCTGGAGGCGGAATTATACTTCTTTTAAGGGCGCTGGTGTTTACATCCGGGACGTTGATGCGTCAGCCAGGCCAGTAGCACTCCTGTTTATAACGTGATGCTATTTTACAGGGCGACTAAACCATGGCTGAGATCTGCCTCGATGGGCACCACATAGGAAGGAATAAAAGTTCTATACCCTGAAGTACCACATCAGCAACAGAATTAGCAACAACGTTGGGATCGTCCGGCGAAGCAAACCCGCGTCAAGGGTAGTATTCAAAGAAGACCGCATCCCATCCCAATCAGCCGACCTATAGTGCCAAACACGGCGGCAGCCTGCAGAAAGCAAGCGCGATTTCATTTGGACTAGACAATGGTCCGAGGAGCCAAGAGGGGCATCGACGGAGACCTGATATCTGTCCGGATGAGAGGTCAGCAGAAGGTCCAACAGGGAAGGTGCATGATCCTCCACATTTGGAATCCGCGTAGGCGTAGTAACCAGTTGTGTCAGACCATATGTCAAGGCAAAATCATGAACAGATCTCGCCGCATGATCGGTTAAACATGAACCGAGCCTTTCGGCGTGGTGGGCGTTAAAATCGCCAAGGATCACGATCTCTGCGGATGGGACCTGTTGTAGCAAGGAATCTGTAGCCATTTGGTCGATGAGTCGGTCTGTTTCGGCATTACCGCTATGGGACCTATAGAGGCACCCGTTTAAAAAATCATCCTCCATTTACCTGTATGGGAAGTACCCAAAATAAAAATGTCTTTAAGATTTTATTTCACAGTTTTCTAGGCGTAATTAATATCTATACGTATAACTATGCCAAATTACATATTTGTAGCACCTAGGGTATCTGAGTAAAACCACGGACGGACGGACGGACGGACGGACATGGCGAAACTATAAGGGTTCCTTGTTGTGTAACTACGGAACCCTAAAAATTTTAATTTCATGTCACAGAGTTCTCGTATAAATGTCGCAATATAAATGCAAGAACGAATTCAGTCTGTGTGCAATGAAAACAAATCACTCGCGCTGCGTTTCAATGAAAAACCTCGTCTGATGTTTCATTATGCCACTTGATGCCACCGTTTTTTGATGTTTTAGAGAAAAGTACAAAAACTTTACCAATCAATTCCATAGAATAAATTAATTTACTGTCTGTCTGTCTGTCTGTTTGTCTGTCCGGGCTGATCTCCGACATGGCTGAAATGATTGTAATGAAACTTTACGAACAGACAGAGAAATGACAAACAACTTGATTTTTTTTGAGAAATCATAAAAATTATGAAATAAACAATCAGTGATGATTATCTTAAATATAAATGACGCCAGATTAATAGATCTTGACGAAGCTGGGGCGGGTTACTAGTCTAATCTAATGTCAAGATAACCGGCGGCTTGTTTTAAAATAAACAGTTTTTGACAAAGTGGAGCTATGTTTGGATCGCGTTATTTTTTTACAGTACAGAAAATTATAGCTTTATCTGCACATATCAGTCACGTCGCAGCTCCGCTCTCGGTTAGTCTGTCAAAATATAGCTTCGTATAATATGTACAAACCTTGACTGATGAACAACTGACACAACAGTGACGGGCG
>JAGSMP010002695.1:0-17145 GCA_029286625.1 Parnassius orleans | reverse complement strand
GTCAAGATAACCGGCGGCTTGTTTTAAATAATCATTTTTGACAAAGTGGAGCTATGTTTGGATCGCGTTATTTTTACAGTACAGAAAATTATAGCTTTATCTGCACATATCAGTCACGTCGCAGCTCCGCTCTCGGTTAGTCTGTCAAAAAATAGCTTCGTATAATTTGTACAAACCTTGACTGATGAACAACTGACACAACAGTGACGGGCGCGGTACAGTTCGCAGACTCACCGCAGACTACAAGGCAATTCCTGGCACCACATTCGTCGACATCTAGACTGCACTATCGACCTCCGGTCTGAGCAGGGGTGATGTGGCGGCGCTGTATCGCCACAAGCGAAATACATCAAGCCTAATCCGCTATCAAAGTTCCGAATAAACAATTATATATACTGTTGCGCGCCACGTTAATGGTTTATACATGGCAACACTAGTTACCACTAGCGCCCTCTAGTATCGAGTAGCAGAACTAGGAAGTCAAGATCCTTCTAGAAATTTCGGGACCGATATGTACTCGAACATTCTAGATGTTTCCACAGTAGAAGGTTCTGGAAAGTATCGGGCGCTATATAAGGCGAGTATAGACCGCGACCGAGTCAGTATTGAATTGGCGATACAAGCGAATACTTCGAAGCGATACAACTGCGAATTAAAGTGATCTGTAGTACAATTGTATTTGTTATTAGTGTGGTTTTAGTTGTAATTAGTGTTCTGTAATTAAAGTGTCAATTTTGGTAATTCACTCAGCAGTTCTTAATTGTCTCGAACCCCAAGCTCGTAACAATTGGTGTCAGAAGTGGGATTTAATCATGCCGATTTACCTAAAAGATGACACGGAGGTATCATACCCAAGTCAACGCCAACAGGAGACGGACCAGAGACGATTTGGTGGTACAACATCGCAAGCGGCCAGCTACCTGCCGCCACGGAGGTCGGCCGTCAGCAGCTCCTGCATTTGCAGCACCTGACTTAGGTGCTCTGATGATGATGCTGGGAGCAGGCTCGCCGACAGGAGGAACAGGCCGCCGACGGGAGGAACAGGCCCGCCGACAGGAGGAACAGGCCCGGCAGTTGGAAGAGCAGCTGCAGCGCGGACAGGAGGAACAGCGCGTCGGTTGGAAAACGCTGCAGCAGGGACGGAGGAGCAGATGCTTCTCATGAAGGACCTTCACGCTACCTTCAGGAAGAGATAAGGGAGGTGAAGGATAGGGTTGCTCAACATGACAACGCCTGTGGGCTGAAACCCGAATCAACCAAGTGAACAATCGGGTTAACATGATGGCTGACGTGAAGAAAACGCTGGACGAACTAAAATTGGGGATGGAATTACAGCTCCGTGGTAGCTACAACACCTTCGCTACGTGGTTCAAAGTGCCGCCGTTCGACGGGACTTCTTCCTGGTCGGCCTACAAAATCCAGTTCGAGGCTGTCATGAAGGCGAACGGCTGGAATAAAAGTCAGGCCATGACTGCTCACCCTGGGCCTGCGCGACCAGGCCTTAACTGTTCTGGAAGCTCTCGGTAAGGAAGTGACTTGAGCAGCTCCTTGAGGCATTGGAGGCGAGATATGGCGACGCTCACCTGGAACACGTCTTTCGTGCGCAGCTCAAAGATCGCGTGCAACGCAGCAACCTGCAGCAGTGGGCCCGAGGTGGAAAAGCTGGTTCGAAAAGCATGTCTGTACCTGCGCTCATTGTAGGGAACCTGGTGCAGACATTCATCGACGGCATCCGCGACCTTGAAGTCAGAGCTGCTGTAGGCTCAGGCACCACGAGACGCTTAAGGACGCGTTAGCCCATGCACTGGAGGTGGAAGCCGTACGGCAGGATCATCGATCCCATCGCGTCAGGAGGTTGCAGCAGCTGCGGTTCGCGACTACAATAAAGGATACAACCTAGGTGCTACGGCTGTGGGGAAGGGCCATCTTCGATCCAGCTGCCTAGCGACTGTAGAAAGGAGGTGATCGATCTCGAGAGGGTAGTGCGGCTAACAGCACCGCCGCAGCAAGGGAAACGAGTAAAAGCCAGGACTGCGGGGCGGGTGCTGGCTGATGTTAAAAGAGCCCCAAGTTTCGATCTCACAAACCCATGATGGGAACAGCTAATCATCAAGGCGAGGTCAACGGAACGCCGTGTAAACTGACCATAGACACTGGAGCCTCTCGCACGTTGTCAGTTCCCAACTTATAAGTCAGTTCCTGGGGACTCCGCATACAACAAGAGCGCATTAATTTGGTAACAGCCACCGGTCAGCACGCCCGTCCGTGGAGAGAAGGAGATGGAGTTGAAGCTAGGCAACATGATCTACCTGCATAATGTCATCGTGGCTGATATAATGGACGACTGCATCCTGGGCCTAGACTTCATGAGGAAGAATTGTTGTAGATCGATGTTAAGCAAAGTGTTTTGAAATGTGGACATGAGGAACTTTTCGTGGAAGGAGCGATACCGGGAATGTGTACATAAGAGAAGATTGTTCTGCCGAGGATCGGAAACGATTGTGCCGTTAGTCTTCCTCGGATCCTGGGCAAGCTCATCGTTGTGTACTCGTGGAAAGGGTGGACAATGACCTTCCGTGGAAAGTGGCTCGAACTTTGGTCAGAACCACCGACATCTCAGGGTACGTGTGCTGAACCTTTGTGATCAGGAACAGATTATGGAAAAAGGCACACTGGTTGGTACTTGTGGGGAAGTGGATTGGTTGCGTGGGTGCCAATACCCATCGACTGGGACCCCAGCAAGGATGCACAAACGAGGTTGACCACACTTTGAAGACTGTCGCAGCGTTCTCTCCCCAGATAGATGGTCAAGGCAGAAGTTGTTACTCAAGTACGCCGATGTTTTCGTCAAACGATGCTGACATAGGAAAGACTGGCTTAGTTCAACACAAAATAAACACAGGAGAAGAATTGCCTATCCGTCAGCGCCAAGAAGATTGCCAGTAGCACGTGAAAGGAAGTGAAACCATGATTGAGGGAATGGTAGAAGGATGGTGTTATTGAACCTTCATCTAGTCCATGGTGTTCACCTGTGGTGCTGGTAAAGAAGAAGGACGGTAGCATGCGGTTTTGTGTTGACTACCGCCGTCTGAACGACGTTACGAAGAAGGACAGCTATCCCTTGCCAAGAATTGATGACACGCTGGACATGCTTACAGGCGTAAAGTGGTTTAGTACGCTGGACCTGAAAAGTGGCTACTGGCAGGTTGAAATAGACCCTAAGGACAGGAGAAAACTGCATTCTCCAGGAAAGGGTCTGTGGCAATTTAAAGTCATGCCGTTTGGATTGTGCAATGCTCCAGCAACGTTTGAAAGGTTGATGGGCTTGTACTACCGGGCTAATTGGCGACGCCTGTCTGGTCTACTTGGATGACATCATCATCGTAGGCCGTACGTTTGAGAACACCTTCAAAACCTGGAACGCGTGCTCATGAAGATCCAGGTGCCAACTCAAGTTGAGTCCGAAGAAATGCTCACTATTCAAACGGCAAGTTAGCTTTTTGGGGTATGTAGTGTCGGAAGAGGTATCCGCACGGATCCAGAGAAATTGCCGCTGTCAAGGATTGGCCGGTTCAAAAGACAAGACACAGGTTAGAGCATTTTGGGTTTGTGCTCCTATTATCGGCGATTTGTAAAGAACTTTGCAGATATAGCCAAACCTCTGCACAAGCTAACCGAGGAGAAGCGACATTTCTGCTGGGATGAAAGTTGCGATATCGCATTCCAGGAGCTCAAGGACCGTCTGTGCAAAACACCTATTTTGGGGTACCCTGATGCGAGCAAAGAATTTATAGTTGACACAGACGCAAGTGATATAGGACTTGGCGGTGTGTTGTCTCAAGGAATGGTGATCAAGAGGTTGTGATAGCGTACTTCAGCAAGTCTTTGTCAAAGCCGGAAAGGAACTATTGTGTCACAAGACAGAAATTGCTTGCTGTGGTAAAGTCCTTGCAGCATTTTAGCAAATATCTTCTGGGGCGGAAATTTCTCTTACGAACTGACCATGCTGCACTGAAATGGCTATTGCAGTTCAAAATCAGAAGGACAAGTTGCGAGATGGATTGAGCTACTACAGAATACGACTTTGTGATCGAACATCGCAGCAGGAAATCTCATGGCAACGCAGATGCATTGTCAAGAAGACCTTGTCCTGAAGATTGCAAGCATTGTACTAGGCAAGAGGGTAAAGAAGTGGTATCTGTGAGGATGCTTATGACAGACCAGCTCAACAATGAGTGGAAAGACAGCCTACGACATGCACAGCAGGAAGATTCGGACATCAAGCCGATTCTAGAATGGATGAAGGCCAGTGCTCCTAAGCCCAAGTGGAGTGACGTTTCAGCGATGAGTTCGACCACGAAAGCTATTGGGCCCAATGGGACAGCTTGCTGATTCAGGATGGAGTCTTGTGCCGTAAATGGGAAAATGGTCAGGAGACAGTTGTCATTTGCAAATGGTTGTCCCTAAAGCTAAAGTACCGGATGTTCTAGCTGTACCATATAATGGTTGTTCAGGAGGCCACCTGGGAGTTAAACGAACTCTACTGAAGATCCGAGAACGGTTTTACTGGGTCCACTGTCGTGACGATGTCGAGGACTGGTGTCGCAAATGTACAAGTTGTGCGGCTGTAAAGGGACCTCAAACTCGTAGTAGAGGTGCATTGAAATTGTACTGTTGGTGCACCATGGGAGAGGATAGCCATTGACGTTGCGGGGCCGTTTCCGAAAGTGAAAGTGGTAACAAGTATTTCATGGTTGTGATGGATTACTTCACTAAGTGGCCAGAAGTCTTTGCCATTCCAAATCAAGCTTCAACAGTTGCAGATAAACTAGTTCATGAAGTCTTCTGTCGTTTTGGAGTACCTCTGAGATTCACAGCGATCAGGAAGATTTTGAGTCTCAAATATTCCAGAAACTTGCCGAGTTATGGTACTCATAAAACAAGAACAACTTCTTACCACCCACAATCTGATGGAATGGTAGAAAGATTTAATCAGACATTGGAGAGGTACCTAGCAAAGTTGTGGAAAACGTCAACGAGACTGGGACAGGCACATACAACCGTTTTGTTGTCATATCGAAGCGCTGTTCACGAAAGTACATCAGTGACACCAGCTTTAGCAAATTTTGGGAGAAGAATTACGGCCGCCACAGACCTGATCACCAGGAATACCACCTGATGCCCCACAAGTATAACCGATTATGC
Organism: Parnassius orleans; assembly: GCA_029286625.1. Taxonomy (NCBI): domain Eukaryota; kingdom Metazoa; phylum Arthropoda; class Insecta; order Lepidoptera; family Papilionidae; genus Parnassius; species Parnassius orleans. Next base: position 11,940 of record JAGSMP010002695.1, on the reverse strand, counting down.
AAATGACTTGCGGAACAAAATGAATGACATTTATGAGCACGTAAGACAGTCGGGACAACAAACGTCTGAGAAGATGAAAACACGGTATGACCGCAAATGAACAACAAAGGTTTGACGAAGGTTCACTAGTGTGGTTACACAATCAGTTCGCAGCAATCTCCTAAAAACTTCAAGCTAAATGGGACGGACCGTACCGGATTGTGACAAGGATCAATGACGTAACCTACCGGATACAGAAGGTGCAACAGGTACTCTAAGATCGTCCATGTGATCGACTGGCGCGCTATTATGGGGCCAATAATGCTCGGGACGAGCATGTCTTAGAGGGGCAGTGTTGCGCGCCACTATTAATGGTTTACATGGCAACACTAGTTACACACTAGCCTCTAGTATCGAGTAGCAGAACTAGGAGAGTCAAGATCCTTCTAGAAATTTCGGGACCGATATGTACTCGAACATTCTAGATGTTTCCACAGTAGAAGGTTCTGGAAGTATCTGAGGCGCTATAAAGGCAGGTATAGACCGCGACCGAGTCAGTATTGAATTGGCGATACAAGCGAATACTGAGCGATACAACTGCGAATTAAAGTGATCTGTGGTACAATTGTATTTTGTTATTAGTGTGGTTTTAGTTGTAATTAGTGTTCTGTAATTAAAGTGTCAATTTTGGTAATTCACTCGGCAGTTCTTAATTGTCTCGAACCCCAAGCTCGTAACAATACAATGGCTCAATTACCACTCGGGCGTTGGCCGCTCCAGGCAGAACACCTTGCCCAGCAGGAGATCTCCTTTTCCTTCACCCGCCACATGGTTAAAACTGCAATGGATGTTCTTATCTGCCTAAAATTCACAGAACTACCTCGGACGGAGCATAATCATGATGAAATCGACACAAGGACAAGTTCAGGAAAAAGAAAGAGGAAAAAAACAGTGAAGAAATCTTTTATAGACTTCTTGTCCGACGAAGAAAAACTAGACTTCTCCTCGGGTAGTTCGGACAATTGGTCATGCGAGGAGTCAGACTCGAGCAGTGGCAAAAAACACGTCGCCAACAAGATGAGGAAGGAGAGAGTTAAGAAACGTGCCAGTGTAAAAACTGGGGAAAGTGAACAAATAAAAAAGAAGAAGTCAGTTAATAAACGTAAAACTACTAAGACGATGCAGGTAAAGCTTATGAAAACGAGAGTGGAAAACTTGTACTGAAAAAAAAATGAAACCTAATCCATGTGTTCCGAGGATGTTTTAACATTTCCGAAGAAAGGCGTACTTCTGTGCATCAACATTTCTGGAGTTTAGACACTCAACGTAGACGGGATTGGATAGTACGTTGTTCTCAATTAGTTCCCATAAAAAGGAGAAAAAAGGAAATTCATTCAATCGAAGAAATGTAACGTACGAGTATTTAATTAACCATGGCGAAGGCCACAAACAAGTGTGTCAGAAGTTTTTGCTGGATACCTTAGACATTACTCAAAAATACATGTCGTACACCGTATCACATGCTACAGAGGGCATGGCCCAAAATGATAATAGAATACCAAATGCTCCACCAAAATATACAGAAGCTGCAAAAAGTTACGTGAGGAGCTTCATTGAAAAACTTCCTGCAGGTCCGACGCACTATAACAGAAAAAAAACTAACAGAACATGTCTCCATGTCTTCAATAACTGAAGAAAGTAACAAACTTATATCGTATTTATTTAAAAGATTGCAATGAAACAGGCCGAAATGTTTTTATTCAGAAGTATTTTAGGAATACAATATCCTTCCATATCCCAAAAGAGATAAGTGCATAATTTGTATCAACGCTGAAAACAACATAGAAACGATGACTGACATTGACAAAGAGTCGATGAATGCACATATTGAAGAAAAAATGCTACAAAACTGAGGTTTAAGATCCATCAAAATCTAAGGAAATTAAACAATGAAACAATCGTTTCTAGTTTTGACTAACAGAAAGTTTTAAACACGCCGCATGAGGAAAGTATGCTGCTATATTATTCTCGTAAATACAGTTTACAACTTAGCATTTTAGAAAGTGGTACACAGGACATTTATTGTTACACATGGAGAGAGTATGATGGCAAACGTGGGAGCAATGAAATAGCTACTTGCTTGTTGAAGTATCTAGATGTGATGGACAGAAAAGGCACAATGCACGTAATACTCTACTGCGACTCATGTAGCAGCCAAAATAAAAACAAAATAGTGCTGGCTGCTGTGAATCATTTTATCAAGACTGACACTAATTTGGAAGTCATACAACAATTACCTGCTGCCAGACAACTTATATGCCTGTCGATGTACAGTACATGCAGTGATAGAAAGGCCAAAATCTAATAGATTATGCTCCTTCGCAATAGGCGACCTACTATGAATCCCGCCAAAGCCAGGGCCATACAAAGTTCACTCACTGGATCACACAGATTTTCTTAACTTAGACGACCTAGCTGCAAAGACATTCAATAATGCAAAAAAAGCTAAAATGCAAACAAGTAAGAATCGCCAATTTAAAAAAACATCCAACCAAATCCTTGTTAAACACTCGATGAAACAAGAATCAGTCACTCAAACTCAGCTCAGTAATTTTTTGAAAACATATCAGGGAAGGAAAGGAAAAGGGAAAGGACAGTCAAAAGGGAAAAAAGACAAGCAAATAACATATAACGAGGAAGCAGTAGGGCGGGCGGAGTTTTTTACACAAATCAAATTAAAATAAGTAGTACGAAATACCGAGACCTAATACGTCTTTAATGTAATACAGGAGCCATTCCAAAAATATTTCACGAAGAATATCGTAAACACACCACTCTAACATTGCGTGAGATTTTAAATAAACTGATGAGGAAGAAGAAGACGATGAAACGGAAGATTGACTATAATTGAGTAAAATTTCTGTCTATTGTTTCACTTTTGAATAAAATACATAGTAATTTTCTCTCACTGTTTTATTTTATAAGTATTGGACAAAATAAAGTCTGATACATCAATAAGTAAAAGCTACCTAATACGAAGATCAGTCACTCACTAACTACAATTTATACAAAATAAACAGATTTTGCATATCAGATGCAGCAATCTATACAGACACACACATTCACACATTAGTCTCAGCTACTTTAGGCAACACTCACATTTAAATATTCACATATACGGGACTCAGTTTTGTCTTAGTTAGCGGAGTTCCGTAACTGTTGTTCGTCCATGATTTTATACCTGAATAAATTGTCTTATACTACTATAAAATAAAATGCTGGCATTTTACCTAATTATAATTTGTATTTTGAGCGATAGGTTGAACTTACGCCCTAAAATTCCTACACAGGTTAGTTTTTGAGGTGTGTAAAGAACACTTCTTTTTTTTTGTCGTATAAGAATAACTATTTCTGTAACGACTAGGCAGAGGCATTTTTTTTAGATATTCAATGAAAATACAACTAATTCTAAGAACTTTGATTATTTTTGTTAGCACTCATTGAAAAAAAAATATTTTTATTTTTCGTTCTCCTGAAAGTCGTGTTTTTGTGCTATCTTGCCCGATCCCCGAGGTACCGAATGCACGTTTAATGTATTTTGCTCACAATAGCATTTCCTTATTACACACTTTGTTGAAGAGTGAAGCGTCAGTGCTATAAGAGTCTCATTTCAGCAACTGCTTGAAATCGACAAATGTTTACAAATGTACTCAATTGTTTGTTTATTTCAATTTAAAAATAATTATGTTTCCAACGCTGTTCTTAATTTTTGATTTTTGAGCTTAAAATATAAAAGTTATTCTTTATTATTTTTTTATAAATCAATCCACTGTTGGACATGAGCCTCTCCTGTTAATTGAACTTTACTAGACGTCTCACACCTTTGACAGTGTTCTTCATTGCCGGACTCTGTATTTTACGTCTGGCGTAATCCGTGTATAATCTACGGCTATTTATTAGCGAAGGGATCTTTTGGCATTCTCTAAGTCGCCTCTTACGCCACCCATGTGAAAAATTGAGCTGATGGATTTTCTTATGCTGCCATCCCCCGCAAAGGACAAAAGTTATCTCAATGTAATTCCCACTAGCTGTGACGGTCTACACCTAACTAGAAGTGCGGCTACTGCGCCAATTTCGGATTACTATATAAAGTTTCATATAAGGTTAGTCCAGTGCGATCGACTAGGGGAAGAAATAGAAAGATTTCTGATAGACGGCAGCATAAAATACCATTTTTTTACGAGTTTGACACAAAATAAATATACCGTAAAAATAGTAGTTTACTGGCAAAGTTATTACATAGACAATGTTTTATTTTCCAAGTTTTTCTAAATAGGTTTCTAATAGGGAAAATGACAGAAGTGTTTCAGGATGATGCTAAACGAAAGTCCGTAGTCTCAGCCTACCCTCTGGATGACAGCAAAAGTTTATTAATGTACAGTGATGCCATGCTTATCAAAATCGCAGTATGAGCTTATCATGAGTGCATAAAACACTCTGTACTTAAGCATATCATTTGTACTTCTACTGAATGTAATATTTATTTATTTAAACTTTCATGCACAAAATATATATATGTCGCTTAAAACCGCAAAGGTTCTCAGTGGCATCTCTCATGCAGTAGGCAGTGTAGGGCGACCCCACTAGATGGAGTGACGACCTGGTAAGACATGCAGGAGTCGATGGATGCAGGTGGCTCAGGACCGTGCTTGTGGCATTCCTTGGGAGGCCTATGTTCAACAGTGGACCTGTGAAGGGCTGTAATGATGATTATAATGATGTAATGCCAATTTGGTCGATAAAGCTTCGTCTAGGTGTCCCCTCCGACTCTGCCGTTCACTTCTGCAACATAAATTTGCTGTCACTCTTTCTTCTTTAATTATTTCTACATGACTAAAGAATATCGAAAGAAGTACGACATACCAGAAAGGCGCACTTTTACTTAAGAAAATGGGTTTCCAACAACAAGTTGTAAAAAATAAGAACCTGACCGCGATCCAGCTGGGTTAGTCAACCTGGGCAACAAAACCGAGGAGAAGATACTCGGATTGATCTGGAAACCTAATACCGACGTTGAGCTTCAACCTCAAGCTCGCTCGACTTTCAATCGATTTGCTGCATAAGACACCGAACTGAAGAAGCACAAATAGTAAATATGACCCGCTCGGCTCGCGCCCCCAGTTACAATTCGAGGAATGCGGAAGCATGGAGACGAGGAACCGACTGGGACCAGGAGTTGGACGAATATCTGACTAACCAGTGGTCACATGGATCCAACACCTGGATCGACTCAATTCAGTGAGCATCCCAAGATACTATCCAGGATTCAGCGTACGTTCACTCCAGGTCTGCGTATTCACTGATGCCAGTGAGCGCCTACGCAACGGCAGTCTACAGGAGGTCAACGACACCCGAGGGGACAGTACACGTGAGCCTCATCATGGCCAAGGCGAAGATAGCTCCACTCAAAGTGACGTCTATACCTCCTCCAGCTACAAGCCGCCGTGATGGGAGGTTGCGTAGCCACCGCCGTCATCCAAGAGCATCGTGAAGCCAAGCCTTCACCTATTGAACTGACAAAAACAATCCTCAAATGGATAAAAAGGGCTCCAGAACTTACAAACTTTTAAATGCCATCATCCATCGCCCACATCGCCACGAGGACGTACCACCAAACTTCAACTCAAATCACGAAATGGTACAATTATCATTTCTGTATAAAGAACCGTCAGCATGGCCGTCCGGAAGACTTACGTCGTTCGAACCTACCGGCGAGGAAAGATCTAGACCATCACAGAATCGCTTCTCAACTCCGAAGCCGTCGATCCAGTCAAGTTTTCTGATGGAAACGCGATATAACCTTCTACAAAGAAGACTAGAAGAATAAAGAACAAGATCCCGACTGGAAAATCGACAAATAATCACGCACCTCGCAGCCTCCCGGTCGGTGAAAATCCATGTCAAAATACACATCACTCAAGGCCGAATTCATCAGAAGGCCAAAACTCTAACACGTGTCATCCAAAAAGATTCCTTCACACAAGGGATAGCCGATCTCCGTAAGGATAAAAAGGTCGCCCATGACAGCCGCCTACAACCGCTCCAAATAGAATTGATAAACTGAATTAACGCTCTACGAAGTCGCATAGCGGCCGTGAAGGGAGTCACAGAAGACATGACGGGGCCACCTATATTGGATTGCGATCATTACATCACGCAACTTTACATCGACTGGATGCATCGTAGCCTGCATCATTGCGGAACCGAGCCTACCATCAACGAGGTTCGACAGCACTACTGGGTTATCCGACTTCGACCTACGAAAAGATAGTGATCCAATGCGTAAAGTGTCATTAGAAAAGCGCTACAATCAGCGCCAGCCACCAGTGATCATCCGGCACGTCTCGCTCATCACAGAGACCGTTCACCTTCCAGTCTGGACTACTTTGGGCCTCTCCGTCACTGTGGGACGTCAACACCAGAAGAAATGGTTGCTCTCTTCACCTCACATCCAGAGCTGTCCACCTGGAACCGCAGTCTCTGCGCAGACTCCACGATACTGGCCCCTGAAAAGTGAAAATATTAAACAATAAAGAGCAAAACAGGCAATGGCAAGCAGCTCACTTTAAAATAAAGCTCCGGTCTACTTGATCTCGGGCCTAGTAACGTGTAGTAACTGATGTGAGTAGCTAGTAACCAGTGATAGTAGATAGTACTAGTAGTAGTAAGTTACTACCGAACATCTTGAAGAAATAGTCAACTGAAGAAATCATCTGAAGAATATAGTAACCAACCGATAGTGAACAACCGTAGTTGACCAACCGTATTCAACAACCGTGGTCGACAACCAATGATCAGAAGATTTCATGAACAGTTGAGCAGTCGACCGCTGACTCTGCTGCACCATTTGTATTCTACAGTTCGTGCATTTTGATTGGATGTCAGTCCACAGTACCCCAACCGCACCCACAAAGACGGCGGTGGACGTATCCTCCGGAACCTATAGGTATAGGACGTGAGCGACTCGCAGAGTATCTTCGACAACATTTACTCCCGAGTTTCGCCCGTCCGGCACAATAAGCTCGAAAGTGGTAATCACTCATAGGCTGTAATAACTGTTTCCTGAGATTATATTTAACTAAATGAATAATCCTATGAGAAATCTTAAGTAAAATATATATTTGAAAAATACATCAATATTCGATATTATTTCTTGTTGAAAATCTGAGTTACTAATAATACCAAAGGGCCACGGTTAAACAAATATATATATTTTTCAAAGCTTAATGAATAATCTTTTTAAAATTAATCTATAAAATATCAAAAACGTGCTTTAAAAATTTTCGGCAAACACGATATTCTGCAAATGTCTACTAGATCGCTTAATGATTACGGATGTGTTTAATTGTTTAATTGTTACGGCCTAGTTGAATTTCATACATTAACTTTTTAATAAATTTTGTTATTCTGTAAATACTGTTTTATTTATTAAACGAAGTAAGTAGAGCCTTCTTAATAGACCAATAATTATTTTAGTTATTTTTGTATTCGTTGCAACGTATTGCAATTTGTGGATTTTAAACAACGTAGGAAAACATGTCAAGGCATTTTAAAAGGAACCAATAATAAAAAAAAAACTAACTTAAAGAATTATATGAATACTAGCTTTCGTCCGCGTGGGAGTCGGTCGTACCGCGTTCTCTCCAGTAGTTTTCTGTAGTAAAAGGTAGCTTAGCCTTTTTAATGTTTCAATATCTGCATACCACATATCGTCAAATTTCTTTCCATTACATTTCCTTTCATAGCTTTTCTCAAGATCGCGGTTTAACGGCTAATATCAATCAATTTGTAAAACCTACTTAGTTGTAATAGTGTATTTTTTTAACCATACATTAATAATCAAACAGTTCCAGGTTTAATTATGACGCTGGACGGATTTTGAATTAAAATGGAAAATATGGATTTTAATAGTTTATTATTATTATTATTAAGATTTTATGTAATATTAAAATGCGTTTGTGTATTTATTTATTGAAAATTACTTGACCAATGAGCGAATGGGTTACTAGTAGTGATAATACGACGTACTCGATTGTATGTGTGCTCCCAGCGACACCGGTTCTCGTACAAAATAAGGTTGACAGCCATTGTATTGTGTATTATAGCATTCTATGGTTAAAATAGAGGATGAATAAGATTTTTAATGTTAAAATTTAATTGGTAGTAGGATTTCTTTTACGAGTTTTTAGCTGTGGTAGAACCACGCGGCAGCTTGTGCTGTCGCACGGATGGGCCAGCTCGAACTGGGTTGGTACCACGACCGCAAAGAATACCAGCGTGAAGTAGAGTTTACCTCTACGTTCCTTCTGAGTAGTGAAAATGGCCGGAGGGTAATTTCCCCATCAACATGGTAGCGGAATTAACGAAGACTACCACAGGAGGGTACCAGCACCGCTGGAGAATCTTCGCTGAGCATCCGACGAAGCTACTCCACTCCTGAGCGTGGGTGCTCAGGCTGCCTGCACGCCATTCTTGGGGGCAAAATTCCGCTCGCGAATAATACTGCACAGGGCAAGTGGAGTAATAAGACCAAGGCGACCCCTGTCACGCTATCCGTGAATTTTTGCAACATCAGGACTTCATTCCAACCAACGCTGTCCACTTCCATCTGAGACGGCCAGCCTTGCTCTTTTTTAACCGAGACTCAGGTGTTCTCTCCGGCTGATACTTCATCTCTCCTACCCGGGGTACAAATTAGAACACTCTTTGTGCCCCGGGCTGGAGTTTGCGTATAAGTCAGAAGGACATCTGTTTTCGACGCCTCGGTAGTCTTGAAGGTACGAACCTGTCCATCCTATGGCTGCTGCGCGTGACAGCGACGACCATCGCGTCTACGGTGCCTCTATAGGTCCTATAGCGGTAATACTGAAACAGACCGACTCATCGACCACGTCCAAATGGCTACAGATTCCTTGTTACAGCAGATCCCATCCGCAGAGATCGTGATCCTTGGCAATTTTAACGTCCACCACGCCGAATGGCTCGGTTCACGTTCAACCGATTATGCGGCGAGTTCTGTTTATGACTTTGCTTTGGCATATGGTCTTACACATCTGGTTATTTCGCCTACAAGAATTCCAGTTGTGGGAGATCATGCACATTCCCTGTTGGACTTTCTGCTGATCTCTCATCCGGACGGATATCAGATTTCCGTTGACGCTCCTTTAGGCTCGTCGAAACACTGTCTTGTCCGGAGTGTGGTGCCACTCACACTAACGTCGCGGTTGCATTCTGCAGGCTACCGTCGTGTTTGGTACTATAGGTCGGCCGATTGGGATAGGATGCGGTCTTTTTTTGCAACCTACCCTTGGGGGTGGGTTTGCTTCTCGCCGGAAGATCCCAGCGTTGTTGCTGATTCTGTTGCTGATGTGGTACTTCAGGGTTTGGAACTTTTTATTCCGTCCTCTGTGGTGCCCATCGGAGCGAATCCCAACCATGGTTGTTCGCTCTGTAAAATAGCATCACGCTATAAGCAGGGTGCTACCGGGCCTGGGCTGACGCATCAACGTCTCGGGATGTAAACACCAACGCTCTTAAAAAGAGTATAATTCCGCCTTCAGGTCCTTCGAAAGAGTCATTGCCAAGGCAAGGTCTGAGCATCGGCAGAATTGGCGAGAAGCTAGTTCACCTTCCTTCAGAACGCGAGCATTCTGGTCTCTCGCCAAGGCTGTCAGGAACTTCTGTCAGCCATCTCTACCATCTCTGCACAGGGTGGACGACTCGCTGGCCCATGACGCAAGGAAAAGATCTGCTGAAATCTCTCTTTGCGTCCAACTCGACTCTGAATGACGGGGAACACACCGCCGACTACCCTGCGGTGTGAGTGCTCCATGCTGGACGTGCGGTTTACACAGCTCGGTTCGCAAAGCTCTCTTATCCTGGACGTCAGCAAGTCGAGTATGCCTGATGGAGTCCCTCCCATTGTGCTGAAGACGTGTGCTCCGGAGTTGGCCCCGGTTTTAACGCGTCTTTTCCGTACTCCTACTCCCAAGGCGTAGTCCCAGATTCATGGAAGACAGCTTTGGTCCAACCGATACCTAAAAGGCGACCGCTCAGACCCGTCCAACTACAAGCCTATCGCCATCACCTCCTTGTTCTCCAAAATAATGGAGTCTATTATAAACTGCCAGCTCATGAGGTACCTTGAGGATAACCAGCTGATTAGTGACCGCCAATACGGTTTTGGTCGTGGTCGATTAGCTGGTCTTCTGGTCTACCTGACTCATTGATGGACGGAGGCAGTAGAGTCATTGGCCGTTTGTTTGGACATAGCGAAGGCCTTCGATCGGGTCTGGCACAAAGCGCTTCTTTCGAAGCTCCCTTCCTGTGGGCTTCCTTTGAAATTGTGCAATTGGATTACCAGTCTCCTTGCTGATCGGAGCATCAAGGTCGTAGTAGACGGTGCATGCTCTGATTACAAGCCTATCAACGCTGGTGTTCCACAGCTGCGTGTTATCACCAATGCTGTTTCCTGCATATCAATGATATGTTGCAAACTGGTAACATTCATTGCTATGCAGACGACAGCACTGGTGATGACTTATATACCGGCCATGCAAATATTTCTCAGGAAAACCTCCTGAGTACCAGGACAAACTTTGTCCGAGTCGAGTCTTTGCTGAACAAAGTCTCGGATTGGGGCGACTAAATCTAGTTCAGTTCAATCCCAGAAGACACAAGTTTGCGCGTTTACCGCTAAAGGACCCTTTGTCGTATCTCCTCAGTTTCAAGGCACTCCCTTGTTGCTTCAGCCAGTGTCGACATATCGAGTGATGTGCAGTTTCGTGGTCACTTGGAAGAGAAGGCCAAATGGCCTCTAAAACTTGGCGTGCTCAGCAGAGCAGGACAGTGTTTCATGCCGATACACAGCTTGCAACTTTATAAGGCGCAGGTTTGGCCCCACATGAAATACTGTTCCCATCTCTAAGCAGGGCTCCCCAGTGCCAGCTCCTTCCACTTGACCGCATCCAGCGCAAACGGTTCGAATCATCGACGACCGAGTTCATTCCGATCGGCTTGACTGCCACTGCGTAAGATGTTGTATCTCTTTGCGTATTTTATCGCATCTACTACGGGAGTGCTCTGAAGAGGTGTTCGGACTAAATCCAGCCGCTCAATTTCCATCGCACATTGCGGCAAAACTCGCGATACCATCCATACCACCTGGATAATTGCGGTCCACTACTGTGCGATTAAAGAAGTTTTCTTCTCGCACAAATTCCTTGCGGAATCGTTTACCACCAGCCATTTTTCGGACGGATACGACTTAGGGACCTTCAAGAAAAGAGCCATCTCCTTTCTAAAATGACAACGCATCTGCAATTCCCTGGTGTTGCGGTTGTTCATGGTGTGGTGATCACTTTCATCAGGTGAGCCGCAGCACTCGTTTGCTTCCTATAAAAACTCCTTTTGTCTAAGATTCCATCTGGGTATGTACCTTCTTCTTACCTATTTCTACTACCCCATATGAGTACTTGCATTACTGTGTTCAGGACTAAGGAATATCACAAGCTCAAGGTAACAATATGAATGTCGTCTAAATAGCTATATTAATAACTTTATACTTATTTTTCTTTCATTATAGGTGGATTTTTTCTACAAATCTATATTGAACCGTAATCTATTTCGGAAGTAAAACTTGTTTAATAAATAAAGAATATTAAAAAGTTTGCAATTGAAGAAGGTTACGTAAAATATACACACAAAAAAATGAAAGTCAAATTGCATAGCATTTTCTTTTTTGCAGTCATCTAGAACTACTAATAGAAATTAGCCTATATGCGTAAACAGGACTTACCGCATAACTAGAGGTGTAATGGAGTAAGTCCCTCGACTATAATAAATTCTTGTTACCACCTGCTTCCAGTTTCATTTTACTTAGTACTATAAGTACGATGAGCT
>JAGSMP010002694.1:0-18927 GCA_029286625.1 Parnassius orleans | reverse complement strand
TTATTTTTCTTTCATTATAGGTGATTTTTTACAAATCTATATTGAACCGTAATCTATTTCGGAAGTAAAACTTGTTTAATAAATAAAGAATATTAAAAAGTTTGCAATTGAAGAAGGTTACGTAAAATATACACACAAAAAAATGAAAGTCAAATTGCATAGCATTTTCTTTTTTGCAGTCATCTGAATACTACTAGAAATTAGCTAAATGCGTAAATAGGACTTTGCCATAACTAGAGGTGTAATGGAGTAAGTCCCTCGACTATAATAAATTCTTGTTACCACCTGCTTCCAGTTTCATTTAATTAGTACTATAAGTACGATGAGCTTTAGGAATTGGTATCCAGGTCAAAATTTAGAAAATTAATTTTAATATAGAAAGTATCTTAAAATTGTGTTTATATTTTGTTATCATTATTTTTTCTTTTAGTAAATCCTATAAAACTATACTAAATTTATCCGTTTTTGAATTATTTTCTAGGTAGAATACTTATCAAGAGAGACACAAATGGAACCGTTTTCAAAAACCAACAGTTAAGCTATGCCAGGTAGGCTACGCCGTTTGGAAGATACCTACCGAGCGCTAAGCAAGGAAATACCATCGTCTACCCATCGATATCGATTTCGTACCTATTGATTTACTTTTTGAATCGATTGTCATGCATTATCATTATTATTGTAAGAAAATAAATTGAAATATTTAATTAATATAAATGACCTTATATGGCTGGCATACAAAATTAAAAATATAACATTGTTTACTGTTGTGTAAATTGTTAAAAATATAAATTCTTGCTCTTGCCAATACCGGGCGACCTGCGGTGCCGCACGGGCCCTATCGTTTGGCGCGTAAAACAGAAAAATGGTTGGGCGCATCAGGGGTCATAAAAAAAATTCTTTGTTTTTGGCGGGAACTTGACCGCTGGTGGATTTCTGGTCCTGTTTTATCGATATGAATAACGGTTTGAAGTGGATTTGATACGTAAAAGTGGTGCCATTTTGTATATTAAATATAAGCGCATGTGAACTGTTAGTGGGAACGATGGAACAAGTGCTCTAATGGCGATGTGAGCCCCAAGTTGTTTTGACTCTGACTGCCTGCTCGCTCAACCTGCCGTCGAAACCACCCAAAAACTTCGCAATGTGACGCTTTAACATATCGTGAAGAAATGTTTAAACAAATTATTATAAAGGATGATTTCTAATTACTTGACCCTGGGAATAGTACAGCCGCACGAGTCTTAGCAAGAAAAAAAATCATCTTTTATGCAATCGCAACTGCGACAAAAGTATTTACGTTATTTTCTCGTAAATATTTTAAGTAGGAGCAAAAAGTTACAAGTTATAAAATAATACACAACATTTAGAGAAAAAAAAAGTTTTTTTTATTCACTAGAGAACCGGTAAGAAATAAGTCTTGCCGTCAAAAGAAAAAAGAAGATCTCCCACCGGCGACGTTTTACAGTCCGGGAAGCGGCCAGCGTTCCGTGTGCTAAATACGGCGTGTAGCATCCTTTGATAATAACCTCTGCTACAATTTTAAAGTATAATATAGTCTTCAGTTGTTTGGTCTATTCTGCGTCATTAATATTGAGAGACAGCATTACCACATAAGGTTCTCGAGAGGCAGCATCGTATCTGCAAGCGCAGTATAGTGCCGCCCCATTGGATATTATAATGACCTAGTGATACGTGCAGGGCGTCGATGTATACAGGTTGCTCAAGATCGTGCTCTATGGCAATCGTAGATGCCTCCATTCAACAGACGTAAGTGTAATAAAATTCCTTAATTATTCGACGCAAGAAGTTAAAATTTCGTTTTGAAAGTTATTTTATTTAAAACCTACAACCGTTTCGAACTGAAGTTCCCCTGATCGGAGAAAATTCTAAAGAAACTCCGTAGATATCCTTTATTCTGATTTTTATGGCCAACAATACTGAAGATTTCATTAAAAATATGCCAGACTAGATAGATTACCACCATAGATGAGCACATAGACCACATAGGTTACGGTTATAATAAAATAACAATAAATTAAAGATCATAAGTAATTTATAAGTATACTAGCGACCCACCCCAGTTTTGTTTCATTGGGATCATAGATATTGAAAAAGAAGGAGATATGCCCGGTAGTTGAAAATGTATCGGAACCTGGTGTCTCCAGTTGGCCCCTACCACACGCCAACTACTACATATGCAGATCAGTAAAAGCAAATAGACACAGAGTCGCGCACACACTCGCATTTTCTAAATCAGAAAGTACCACACAATATTTACATTGCTTGTTCAGTCACTTAGTGACATACTTAGGTAGTGGTTAAGGAGCAATGTATTTACTGCAAAACAGTACAGTCGCTGTGATATTTGAAAACAAAAGTAACGTAGTAATAGCAAGAAAATTTTACGATTTGTTGTTTTCATAATTTTAAAAATAAATATAGTAAAATATATATGGTAAGTGATTTCATGATTTACAAAGTTTTTGTTTTGGTTCGGTTTTTACAAGAAACCACTGAACTACTTCGCAGGAACGGCCATTTGCATAGAACATGAGCATTTTGATCATAGCGCGCGGACACAGACACGCCCCCTTGCCACTTCTCCTCTTTTTAATATTTCTATGATTGGGATATGTTAATGAGGCATCGTTTAGCTTTATATAGATATGAAAGAATTTTTCCTTTTCACAAAAAATCTTCAAGTTTTTCAAAAAATATATAGCTTAGATCACTCCTGATATTGCTGTCCATCGGTTCGTGAAGTTTCATCACCACTGGTTCAGCCATTCCGAAGATTAGCCATCACAGACAGACAGACAGACTGACAGTCAATTAGACAAAAAATTTATAAGTGGTAATTCATGTCTTGATGCAAATAAATAACCCCTGAGCTCGATAATAGGCGGTTATTTCAATATTACAGACATTCACTTCAATTTTATTATGTATAGATGAAAATTATTGCAACAAAATAAATGTCCGGTATCATTAAGTCGGGGTTTTATAAGTTTATTATTGACTTCGAGTTTTCCAAAGCACTGATAAAATCTTTTTATTAAACTAACTATCTCTTGTAGAAACATCTCCATTACAATTAGAAGCCTTGTCAAATACAAGAACTTGAAGATAAATTTTTATCGCAAGATTTTCACTTATTTTAAATACACAATGCTTTGGTAAAATAGTACGACAGTACCCGAAAGAATATCTTAACCTACAGCACAGAACTCAAAAGCATATCACCTCATATCATATCAATTGTCGTTGTTTAATCTTAGATGTCTTTTAGTGTCGGTAATAATTAAAACGAGTTCTGATCATCAGGAGTTACAAACAAGTTATCGATATTAGTACAAGAATATGTTATTTGTTTACGTCGCAAGTATTTGTTAATAATAATTCACTGTGCACTATGCAATACGGATTTCAATGATGGCGTTAAGTGTGGATCGTGTAAAAAGCAACTTTGTTTTGGTTGCTCAAATATAACCGAAGCTGCCGGGAGGTGTTCCCATTGCCGGAACCTTCTATCCGCCCCTTCAACGCCAACGCCAACCACTTCACCGCCGATCCCTACCGATGATGGGGGTGCTTCGATTGATTTTTTGTAATACTAGATTTGGCTTTCTCGCTATTCTACTTCGCAATATGATGTCGAATAATATTGATTCCATTATTTTTTAAATTATATAATTATTATTACAGCACTGTTTTGACGTGATAATTAGTTACCATGCTGATTCGTTATTCGAGTTTGCAGTTAAAATCAAATAAGGCATTTTAGTTATTATTTTAAGACTTTTTGCATATTGCCTAGTTTAATAATTTTAATTATACATTGTTTTAATTTTATTTTTAATTTAATGATTGATGATGGCTACGTATTTTATTAAGAACATGAATAGCACATTATTAAATATACAGTATATTATCATGTATGCGTAGGTATATGGATTTGGAGGAGGCGACAGAGGGTGTCAGGATCGTGCCAAATGGAAGTCCATAGTCTCTGCCTACCTCTGGGTGACAGGCGTGAGTGTTTATGTTTATTATGTTTATATTATCAGAATGCGTGGTTTGCGTATTAAAACATCTGATTTCTACCGTAATACCTGCTTGTCTAAATACGATGTTATTGTTATAACTGAAACGTGGCTTTTGGATGGTATTTCGAGCTCTGAGTTATTTGATAGTCGTTATGTTGTGTGGCGACGCAATCGTGATTACGCTGGGATGGGCCAAGTGTGCGTGGGTGGTGTGCTCATTGCGACACGCAGAAAGCTGTCTGTTGAACCTCAACTGACCTTTAACTCCAGTGCTGAAGAT
Organism: Parnassius orleans; assembly: GCA_029286625.1. Classification (NCBI taxonomy): domain Eukaryota; kingdom Metazoa; phylum Arthropoda; class Insecta; order Lepidoptera; family Papilionidae; genus Parnassius; species Parnassius orleans. The sequence goes on along the minus strand of JAGSMP010002694.1, from coordinate 14,601 downwards.
TTTAGGCTCACACTGACTGTCATAAGAAGCGATAGTAAAATGCCAACTTTTTTGCATATTTGTGTCTTATATTTAGGTAATTTACATGGAAGCTGTAGTTTCTCGGATCAGTTATCGAATTTTCTTCCAAATTTAAATGATATAACCTTGAAATATCAAACGGATAAGTATCTTATGGTGACTGACTTTAATTCAAGCAACATAAAATTGATACCCGCTTCCAACTGTTGTAATTATTGCTTTGAACTACGCACGACGAACGGTTACTAGTTGACGAAATTAATGCGCTTAACTTTTGCTAATATAATGATATACGCAATAAATATGGTAAAACACTCGAACTTGTATTATCTAACTGTGATGTAGCCGTATCCGATTGTAGTGACGACTCTTTGGTACCAGTAGATCGCTTTCACGGAGCGTTAGTATTGGAAGTACGTTTTTATGACTTAAGCACACTTAAAACAACTCCATTTAGTAAGTTTTTATTTAAAAAGGTGATTATCAATCAATTAATGAAAAATATACTGAAATCGATTGGCGAACCGAATTTTCATCGAAAGCTCTTAATGATTCCATTAAATATTTTTATGAAATATTTGGGAAATTAAGAGATAAGCACATAGCGTCTAAAATAGTTAATCCGGACTCCTACCATACGTGGTATTCCCCAGCATTAAAGAGAGCAAATAAAGAAAACCATAAGCACCTTCGTAAATTCATGACCTACGGATGAATCGTATAAAATATTGCGCACTCATGTTAAATATTTGGTAGATATGTATCATAAAAACTACATATCAACCGTTGAAAGGTCAATAGAAAATAATCCTAAATATTTCTGGTCATATGTTAAAAGTAAATCAAAAACTCACTCTATTCCAAGTATTTTCAATTTAGGAAGTGCAATTTATAACACAGGACAGTCTATTAGTGATGCGTTTGCAACTTATTTCAAGTCTTCTTACACCCGGGCGCTCAATCAGCTCCTCCAAATATTTCTAATGTAACATCAACATCGACTGCAAATATTTCAAAAATAGAAGTTAAGGTTAAGCACGTGTATCGGTTGTTGAAAGCTCTTGATCCATCAAAATCTGCCTGACCTGATAACCTACCAGCTACTTTTCTTATTAATTGTGCAGAGACGATAGCAATACCAATGAGTTTGCTATTTCACAAATCGTTGGATGAATGCTCAGTTCCTGATATTTGGAAACGTGCATATATCACCCCTGTGCACAAGAAGGGCCTTAGGACTGATGTCACTAACTATAGGCCAATTTCTAAGTTGTACATTATTTCTAAAATCTTTAAAAATTTGGTTTATGAGCAGGTGTATTCTTTACTCAAACAAAGCATAAGCCAGTCTCAACATGGTTTCTTCAAGGGTGGATCTACCGTTTCCAACTTGGTGCTCCTTAATTCATTCTTGACTAAAGCCATGGATGATGGTCATTTTTTTTTTATAGGATAGGGTGACAAACGAGCACACAGTCTACCTGATGGTAAGTGGTTGCTGTGACCCATAGACATCTACATCTATCTTCAATAAAGAATCAAAATGCAGATGCGTTGTCACCCGTGAGGACTAAGATGGAATGCCTCTTTTCCAGTAAAAAGGGTCTCCGGTTCTCTACACTCACCATACAAAACACAGCAGTGTTAAGCTGCTATTTTACGCTGGTATTCTGTGAGAGCGTGGTCCCTCCCCGGTCGAGCCGACCCATTCGTACTACAACTATACTACTAATATAGCTGCAGCATGGCTCTACCACGTAAAAATCATCAAGTTAATGTTATTTATACAGATTATAGTAAGGCTTTCGGCCGGATTTAACATAATCTGATTTTAAAAAGCTTCAGTATGTTGGTATCTGTGGAGGCCTACTGCGATGGTTCTCCTCTTATATCGACAATCGCTCGCAGGCTGTAGTTGTTAATAATTATATATCAGGTTGGGTGTCAATGCCGAGTGGCGTACCACAGGGCTCCTTGCTGGTGCCGTTGCTATTTCTTATATTTCTTAACGACATCGAAACCTGTATTAAATCATCACACTTACTGTGTTTTGCTGATGATATGAAAATATTTTCCACATCTCGGGCTGATACTGAATTACTGCAGGAAGATATACTAAGATTGGAGGAATACTGTAATATCAATAGCTTGATCTAAACCCATCAAAATGTACCCCTATTACATATTCACGTAAGCGAAACTTAATTCATTTCGGCTATCACCTTAAAGGCCAGAAGCTACAAAAAGAATCTGTTGTACGTGATCTACTGATTTTTCACGACTCTAAGTTATTATTCAATACCCATGTTGACAATATCATAGCTTGGGCATCCAAAGCATTAGGTTTTGTCATGCGTACTGAAAGGAGTTTAATAACATTAAAACAATTAAAATCTTGTACTGTACTTACGTTCGCAGTACGCTTGAATATGCTTCGCAGATCTGAAATCCTATGTATGATACATAAATTTCACGGATTGAAAGTATCCAACGTAAATTCATACGATATCTTTGCTATCGTACACATAGAAACTACCGATCAGAAGACTATCTATCCTTATGCAAGCAGCATCATCTGTTACCTCTGATAAAGCGTCGTGAGATTGCTGACATTGTATTTTTATTAAAAATCTGTTCTGGCAATGTTGACTGCTCTGATTTGCTATCACAAATATCTCTACTTACCAGCTTCATCATCTAATTATGGAAGAAATACTTTCATATATCGGTCTAGTAATAATTTTAATAATTTATGCAAAAAGCACGATTTTGATTTGTTTAATACTAGCTATGTATCGGCAAGGCGGGCATTAATACGAGAGTTTTTTGTGTCGTAATTTATAAAAAAAATTATTATGTAGTGCGTAGAGTCCTGCGTTTCTTTTCTCTTGTGGTTATTATTGTTTATTTCACTTATTAAATTTATGCATGATGTACATTAAAATTAGACTCCATTTTTGATGCTCGTATTTATGCTATGTCCTTTAAACGACGAATGATTATGTTATTGTATTTCTATTAGTGAGAACCTGTTATTGGCTTCTTGTAAATTTAACATGTTGTTTACTTAAGATTTGTAAGCTGTTGGTTATCCATAACATAAAAATAAATAAATAAATAAAAAAACCTCTTATTTGCTATGGTGTACTTATGTTATAAGTAATAATATTGATGTAATACGTAGAACCTTAATGAGCAAACGTAACGCTCATCTGATACGTACTAAGCCCTCTTCTGGGCTAAGTACGTGTGAAATTGCTAACAGCTAAGCAACTCCTTCAATTCATTGAAGATATAGGGCTCAGCAGTGAATAATATCCATAACAGCGATCACAATAGATCTTACTGTTCGCTGTTATACCGGTCTTATTAAACCTGCATAGCTGCTCGCACAAAAAATGATAAAATAATAATAGTTAAACTCCCACTCAGACTCATTATCAAGAAAAATACACAATGACTTGATGTCTTCGGTTCTGTTTTTAAAATATTAATTATATTTATTAACAATTAATAATAATTGTAATAATAATAGTTTATATATATATTTATACAGCCCAACCAGATGAGAAAACTTTATAGATACCCCATAATAGTTTATACAAAAGTTTTATTATATAAACATTTCTTTTTTTAAAGATCTTTAGTATAATGGATTTCCGCAAAGTAACGCCTGAATCTATTAATTATTTCTTTGTTTTATTGCTTTAAATGCTTAACCAATGAATTATCAACCATAGTAAATTGAAAACTATTAATCAACTAAAGAGAAATTGCTGTCCGTCCATAAACTCTTGGTTCTTTGAAATATCCGTTATTAGTAACAAATAAAGAACAGCTTAAAATAATAATTAAAGACAAAGATAAATTTCAATAATAATTTAAATTCGATAATCGTTGATTATCGCTCATTTAAATAAGTATTATCTATATATCTGCCTCTTTCTTATTTATCTCTGTCTTTTCTCTTAAAATTCGAGAAAATATACAAAATTTGAACTGCTCAAAGTTCAAAAACTTTATTAAACTAAGTTTGTATAAAAAGGGTTATTATAATATTAAGGAATTTATGGAATATAATAACCCCTGGGAATGATGGTGAACGCGACCAAGCTATTTCTAATTTGTTTTGTGTTGTTAATTGTGTAACATACATGATTGTAAGTTGTTATTTAAAAAAGTCCGCTGGGTTTCTTGCTGGTTCTTCACAGAACAGAGGTTTTTTTTTCGAACCAGTGGTAATTAAACAAAAGAGTGACTTTCAATAAGTGTTTCTGATTCTTTTGGCATTTAGTGAAAAGAGAGAGCGCGACTTTAAGCACTTCTTAAATTTGTTTTTAAATCACGATGAATTTTAAGTACTAAAGGTTAATTTACGTAAGGAATTATCGACCGGGTATTTGAGTTACACTTGCACATTGACTAAATGTACTGAGATGTAAAATAATTGTATCAATGCACCGTTTGCAACAACTTCGCTATATTAAGGTCAATTGCAAAATGAACCGAGTCTGGTGAAAGTAGTTCCAGCCAGCTATCGCGTTCTGAGCTACCTCTCCCGCCTTGGCTATACAAGCGAGTATGCATTCGGGGCTAAATGTTATTAAGATCGAAGATCTTTGAACAATGGTTGGAATACATATCCAATAGGCTAAGTGAACTAAGGCTATGTCCCGTTACAAACAACTATAGTTTAGAAACTAAACTTTAATGTTTACTTTTGATAGTGTAAACTTAAGAGGAGAGAGAAAGAGAGATAGTGACAGAGAAAGGAGGCTAGTCAAAGTAAAAGTCAAATATTTTTATTCACAATTTTTTTTTAATTTGTCTGCAACCATCGTGGCAGAGCCATGCTGCAGCTATACTGTGGTTGTTGCACGAATAGGTCCGCTTGACAGGGGTAGGACCACGCTCTTACAGAATACCACCATAAAATAACAGCTCAATGCTGCTGTGTTTCGTATGGTGAGTGTAGACCCTTTTTACTGGAAACGAGGTATTTCATTTTAGTCCTCAGGGGTGACAACGCATCTGCAAGAATATCATCAAATATTCTTAATCGAGGATAAATGTTGATGTTTATGGGCCACAGTATCCACTTACCATCAGGTAGACTGTGTGCTCTTTTTCAACCTTATTCTATAAAGAAAGCCAATAAATGTAATCATTCTTATATAAGCTCGTTGTGATAACGATCGTGTGCAACGAATGACGTTGGAATGAAATGAGAAAATATTAACATTGTATGCACTACCTATTAATATCATACACAAAAGGGCGGTATCTTCCCAGATGGGCTACTCAACAGAAATCGAGCGACATCATAAATTCACAGTTAAATTTATATATATATATATATATATATATATATATATATATATATATATATATATATATATATATATATAGTACAGACTCCACTAAACTAGCGCTTTATTTTTTGGTGGATGTATAAATATTTAAAACAAGATTCCCTGTTATATTACTGATATGCTTATATTGCTTATGTATGTAGAATAAACGAAAATAAAAATAAAAGCTCAGATGGAGTTTGGGATGGAGTTGTTATAACCATCTCGCTTACGCCATATGCACAATACCACATCGCAAAGAGACCTGCGACCGTCTCTCATTTTCTTTCCTGAAAGTGTATGCTGTTGGCCCTGCGGCCTTCACAGCTTCATCGAAATAGGCTCGTAAGTGAGGACCTACGAGCTATTGAGTGCAACTATTCTGCCGGCGGCGAGGCGGCGTCATCAAAAGTGCGAAACGTCTGATACCACGATCGTCCATCCATCTGCCAAGCATGACGATAAAAGTTTTTTTTTTCAGATAAAATATAGCTTAGATTCCTTCCGGCAGTGCTCTCTATGTGTTCGTAATGTTTCAGACATAATTTTAAAAATCGTTGTTTATGTCTTAATAGCATGAGAATAACCCCCTGAGCTTAACAGAAGCTAGTTATTTCAATATTACAGGCAGACACTTCAATTTTATTTATATGTATAAATTACAATAATATAATATATAAGTAGAATAGCCATAATTGCCACGCTTGGCAGTCAGGATGGCAACGGTAGTTTTGTACTGCTCTTCTATTACATCTCTCTCTGTCACCTCTTACGACACCCAGATATTGATGTTACGAGTGGGCTGTAACAGGTAAAATCGCATATCCGTTCCGCTTGTTCCAGTTCCACATAAATAACTTTTCCAAAAACCTGTTACAAAATAGCAGTCTGTTACTACAGTCGTGGTAGGTACATCTCTTTCTAAGGTGTTGAACCTATGCGAGAAAAGGACAGAGCTTGTGACAACTGTAACAGGGTGTCACAGTGTAACAGTAACATTTTATCTTATTCTAATAAAGGTAACTGTCTGAATGAAACTGTATGAATAAAGAAAAATTTGTGACTGTCTTTTAGTGGATTTGTTATCTCGTGGAACAGAAGCTGCTTTTTCAGTTTGTTTTTCACATTTACAGTCTGCTATTTTAAGATACCTTTTTTTTATCTGTTACAATATATACGCCTCACTCCTAATTGGTGTACCAAGATCCCATATCTTATCTTAGTGAATTCTCTTACGTTGACACTACACGGTGAAGCAACAACTTGTTCAACACCAAAAAGTGTTAAAGTGTATCGTTGTAAAGAAAATTGTTTAGTAATATTTCTTGAATTGTTGCTTATTAACAAAAACAACATAGTGAATACCCTTTCGCAAGTTAAAAGGTTAAACACTTTAACATTAAAAACACTATTACGCAGCAGAACTTGCCCCGGATTTTTTAAAACCACAGACAATGGTTTATGTAATAAACCAAGTTACACAACAAAGTTATGCTGTGCTCTCAGACAAACAAAGCCCGAAGCCTTCCTTTGTAACGCCGAAACCATGCTTATGGTCTTAACACGCACTTACACGGACATCTCTTCATTCCACTACAGCATATAAAGCCCTATTGCTGACCATTGGCCTCCCTATAGATTACCTCATAGGAGGGATACTTCCCATAGTTACCTCGCTTAGCAAGCGGGTTGGCATCGGGTCTCGGGAGGTCGGGTTTTTTTATTTTTAGTTTTATAAGGAAAACTCTTCTGCCCATATCTTAGTTTGTTTATTCTGTCGCCTCCTACGACATCCACGGGATGATATGGGTATGGGGAAGTGGATATTTTTACACCGCCACTACACGGTGTGTCACAAAAATACACCATTATTCACGTAAAAGTAACGTGAATTAGCGTTGATTTCGTTCATATTTATAGTTTTCTATAGACAATAACAAAAAAAAATGAATGTCACTTTGGCTAACCCCGTGGTATTTATTACTGAGAAGAAATAATTGTTGAAATATCGTTTTAAATTTAGAAGAGTTATAGTCTTTAATTAGGAATGATAATACATTTATTGAAGTTGTAGGATATATAACTTTTATAAACAACACGGACCGCCGGCGTACCGGACGGGAGTAGCCATACGCAGGCGTTCCCCTATGCCAAAGTATAAGTGCATATATGACGCAGCGGCCCTATGTTTACAATAAACATAGGGTTTAAAATATATTTAAACGTGGTAGAGCCATGCTGCAGCTATATTGTATAGTTGTAGCACGAATGGGTCGACTTGATCGGGGAAGGACCACGCTCTCACAAAATACCAGCGTGAAATAGCAGCTTAATGCTGCTGTGTTTCGTATGGTGAGTGTAGAGAACCGGAGACCCTTTTTACTGGAAAAGAGGCATTCCATCTTAGTCCTAAAGGCTGACAACGCATCTGCATTTTGATTCGCAAACGAGGATAGATGTAGATGTCTATGGGCCACAGCAATCACTTACCATCAGGTGGACTGTGTGCTCGCTTGTCACGTTTATCCTATAAAAAAAAAAACTAGTCGCAACCGCACTGCTCACTAGACTAAATTTAGTTGGGCGACTGAATCGATGTCCTACAAAAATGCCAAATTGTTCAGTTTTTTTTCTGCAAAAAGAGATCTGCCACGTCAAATTTACAAAAAGATGGTAAGTAATTCTTTATAATATTAGTACTGTTTATTTCTTTTTAATCTTAAAAATTACAATAATAACAGTCCATAGTTGCCATAGTAACCGTCGTGTTGTTTCGGATTTGATTACCACCCTTAGAGTAATTACATACACTCTGAGTTACCACCACAGGCCACTTGCCCTCATACAATATGCGGTTCGGTCGAGCGACTGATCTAAGTCTGTATCCGAATTGTTGCTGTCACCGAGCGATAGTTTTGATATACCGGTTTGTAGATAGTGAAAAATGCCAAATGGCAAATATGGCCTATACAGCCATGTCCCTTGTGCATATAATTATTTTTGAGATTATGTTTTCTGATTTATTTAATAAATATTGTGAGCTTTATTATAATATATTTTAATATTAAAATTGGATCAAATTAAATATAATAAAATTACTAAGTGTGAACTTTGTTCATATTGTTTTGGTTTATTTATTGCAGGTTTCCTAAATATCAGAGTTTAATTATATGGAGTTACTTTTGTAATAACAGGCTCACCTGGCATCCCACAAGAAATAGTGTCATTTGCTCAGTTCATTTTCAGACCTCTGACTTTCAAGTGTTGGCGAACAAGAAGGCGATTGGTCGAGGGCACCAAGCCACATTGTATTATTTTCCGTAAGCTTTTATACATTATGGAGAAGGCAAACTAGCGTACAGTCAACCTGATGGTAAATAAACTGTGGCTCATGGACATTTACGATCTCAAGGTCAACAAACCGCTACAGGCGTCGCCAACCCTGAGGACTAAGATATAATGCCACGTGCCACCTGTAAAATGTTGAATATGTAGTGTAGTGCACTTCATCTCACAACCATAACTAACCACATAAGTCATGGTTGTGAGATGAAGCTCAGATTTGTCCACTTCAAAAAATGTACACTGTTAAATCTAATTTTCTAGAGCCATCAATTATCATTTACTCTACCAGATGAGCTACTATCATTTTACGATGCCATTAGTGCCACTCTCACTATTCCTGATTCGTTGACATCTGCATGCACAACATCAACTTCTCCACGTGCGAGTTTCCTTTTAATAGTTTACTGTAGATAATATTTCATTAAAACCTATTTAGGTATATATTGTAATTTCCAAATAGTAATTTCTACTATTTTATTATTGAGATAGAGTAAGCTGCATAGAAAGATGATAACAGCATAATATAGCCTATTTCATTTTCAGGCTTATTCAAAGGAAACATCTGAAAATTATAATTTGATTCCCACCATTGCACTTACACCAAGAAAACGAAAAATGCAGCAACACCTATATTATCAGAAAAAATATTAAAGTGTTTAAGGTTCAGAAAAAGTTGCTGGGTTGAAAAAATTTCTTCAGAATCTGGATGAAAAATATTTGATAGATAAAGAAAAACGGATGGCTTTTGAAAAAATTGGTGTTGAAGAAACAGAACTTATTAAGCGTCAAGTTAAGAAAAAAATGTAAAATTGGGAAGCTCTTACGAGCTAAGTGTTCACCACAACTGCGATGTTTTGATTTCACTCTCCATACTGATACAAGAATTTCTTTCTTAATGAAAAAAGCAAACCCACAAAAATGTATTCGTTATATATATACAAAACTAATCAGTTATAATCAATTTAACAGTGGCAGAGTCACGCGGCAGCTTTTGCTATCGCACGGATGGGCCAGCTCGAACCGGGGTGGAACCAAGAACTCACAGAATACCAGCGTGAAGTAGAAGTTTACTTCTGCATTTCGCCTGGTGAGTGCACGTGGCCGGAGGCTAACTCCCTCTGTATGTCAATCTGTTGCAAACTGGTAAAATTCATTGCTATGCAGACGACAGCACTGGTGATGCTTTATACACCGACCGTGCCAATATTTCTCAGGAAAACGTAGCCAGTACCGGAAAAACTTGTGTCTGAAGTCGAAATTCGTTGAAAAAGTCTCGGACTGGGGCGACTAAATCTAGTCCAGTTCAATCCCCAGAAGACACACGTTTGCGCGTTTACCGCTAAAAAGAACCCCTTTGTCGTATCTCCTCAGTTTCAAGGCACTCCTCTTGTTGCCTCAGCCAGTATCGTAATCCTCGGTGTCGACATATCGAGTGATGTGCAGTTTCGTGGTCACGGAGAAGCCAAATTGGCCTCTAAAAAGCTTGGCGTGCTCAGCAGAGCAGGACAGTATTTCATGCCGGCACACCGCGCAACTTTACAAGGCGCATGTTCGGCCCCACATGGAATACTGTTCCAATCTATGTGAGGGCTCCCCAGTGCCAGCTCCTTCCACTTGACCGCATCCAGCGCAGAGCGGTTCGAATCGTCGACGACCGGTTCTTTCCGATCGGTTTGACTCACTGGCACTGTGTAGAGATAATGCATCTCTTTGCGTATTTTATCGCATCTACCACGGTGGTCTGAGGAATTGTTCGGACTAATTCCAGTCGCTCAATTTCACCATCGCACATCGCGACAAAACTCGCGATACCATAATTACCATCTGGATGATTGGCGGTCCACCACTGTGCGATTTAGAAAGTTTTCTTCCTTGCACAACTTCCATGTGGAATCGATTACCACCAGCGATTTTTCGGACCGATACGACTTAGGGACCTTCAAGAAAGAGCGAAAACTATTACTGGTTTATAAATTATTTAAACATTCAGTTGATTAGTTATATTGTTATTTTGAATTACTGCAATAAGATACTGAGAAACTTAAAACGGAATACGAAAATCTGAATTACAAAGGCAAAACTGAATAGTAAAAAATATGAAACGATCAAAATTATAACAAACACCAAAAAACAAATAGTGCCCCTTCTGAGGTTATTAAATGGTGAAAACCAATAGATGCTATTAACACTGCAAACCAGTTCTTTGTTAATATCGGTAAGACATTAGCTGAAAAATATTGAATAATGATCCTAACCTAGCCTCTACCAGCAATATAACTCTACTCCTTCTTCGTTTGTACTCCTACCAACCACAGAATCCGAAGTACTAGATATCATTTCGAACTTAAAATCCGATTGCGCAGTAGGCTTTGATAATATTTTAACAAGTTTTATAAAGACCTTCAGAATATACTAGTCCCACCATTACTTACATCTGTAATCTTTCCTTTACAACTGCTGTCTTTCACGGCGTTTAAAAATCACTAATCCATCCATCTACAAAGCAGGCGACAGAAACTGTGTCTGTAATTACAGGCCAATATCCATTCTTCCAACTTTGTCCAAAATCCTTGAGCGCCTTATGAACACCAGATTGATGAAATACCTAGAAACAAACGGACTAATCTCTTGTAATCAATTTGGGTTTAGGACGGGCAAATCCGCTGAAGCTGCTATTCATAACTTAACCAATTTTGTTGTCACAAATTGGATGCAAGAAAAAGTACTGGTCGTCTTTCTTGATCTAGCCAAAGCGTTCGACACAGTCTCAGTGCCCATACTTATAAAAAAGCTAGAAAGCCTTGGCATCCGTGATCTCCAGCTAAAACTTTTCTGGGATTATTTGCAAAATAGAACTCAGTGTGTCAAGGTGCAAGACTACGTGAGTAAGAGTTGCCTGTTAGTTTTGGTGTACCACAAGGCATACTAGGTCCTACACTCTTTTAACCTACATAAATGACTTATGTAATCTCAATCTTCCAAATGGACACATAATAACTTTTGCTGATGACACAGCACTTCTCTTTGATGGTGATTCCTGGCCCAGACATTTAGTAATGCTCAAAAGGATAAAATATTGTTGTGAATTGGCTAAACAAACACGTACTTACCTTAAATATTGAAAAAACTAAATATTTAACTTTTTCCATCAGAGCGCAAGATCAGCCTTCACTGGATCACCTCCATCTAAAGGTGCACTCCTGTTTTGGCTGTAACTCTTTCTCTTATCTTACCAACTATCAGACTGTCTCTGAAAAAATTATTCTTGATCAAATGTTAATTTTTTAATGTTAATAATTTACTTCATAAAATCAATTCGGTTTCTGAGGGTCGCTCGACAACTGATGCTGGTGTTGAGCTGATTAAATATATTTTCAATGCATGGGAGAATTCACAGGATGCTTTGGGTATATTCTGTGACCTATCCAAAGCCTTCGGCATTGTGTTCACCATGAAAAATTAATCGGGAAACTACAACACTACGGTGTGAAGTAATGCTCTTAAATTAATTGTTTCATATTTAGTAACAGAACTCAAAGTTGTCATTAATAGTATGAGCTCTTCCGGGTCGATAGTACAAATGGGCGTGCCTCAAGGCTCAATTCTCAGCCCCTTTCTGTTTCTTGTATATTAATGACTTACCTTACATAGTAGGGGATAACCATAATATAGTATTATTGCTGATGACACTTCATTAATTTTCAAATTAAAACAATTATTAAAATGACGAAGTAAATAATGCTATATCTAAATTAGTAAATTGGTTTAATGTTAATAACTTGCATTTAAATAGCACTAAAACAGAAATGTATGAAGTTCATGACTCCAAATGTCAGACAATTAAATACTAATGTAATTTTAAATGGGAGGAACTGAGTCTTGTCGATACCACCATTTTCTTGGAATAACACTAGACATGAAGCTTCAATGGAGCCCTCATATATCAAAGTTAGCAAGCAGACTTAGTTCTGCAGCATATGCTGTAAAAAGATTAGAAATCTTACCAGTGTGGAAACAGCTAGACTTGTTTGCTTTAGCTATTTCCATAGCAAAATGTCGTATGGTATTTTGCTATGGGGACACGCAACTGACACTGAAATTATATTTGTTTTACAGAAGGGGCCATAGAGCAATCTATGATTTAAAACCTAAAGGTCGCTCAGACAAAATTTAAGAAATTAATATATTAACTTTGGCCTCTCAATACATTTATGATAATGTAGTGTACGTACACAAAAATAAAAGTAGTTATACAAAATTAAGTGATATTCATTCTGTAAATACTAGGAACAAACACAAGCTAGTAGTACCAGTTACTCGACTTCACCGAGTCAGTAATTCATTCTTGGGGCGATGTATACGCTTTTACAACAAAATCCCAGAAAATATTCAAAATTCGACCTGCTCAAAATTCAAAAACTTTATTAAACATAGTTTGTATAAAAGGGTTATTATAATGTTAAGGAATTTATGGACGATAATAACCCCTAGGAATAAGGTGTTCGCTGCCAGGCTGTTTCTAATTTGTTTTGTGTGGTTAATTGTGTAATATACATGATTGTAAGCTGTTATTTAAAAAAAGTACCGCTGGGTTTCTTGCTGGTTCTTCCCAGGACAGAGGTTTTTCGAACCAGTGGTAATTAGACAAAAGTGACTTTCAATAAGTATTATTTATAATCTATATTGAATAAAAAGTTTCTGTTTCTGTTTCTGTAATTATAGTACTAATAAATAAAGTCCTATCTTTATTATAGTATCCACCTTATCATCTGCTATGCAACTTTTCAATGTAGTTGCGTCACTTCATTGCACCGTTATGACACAGAATATATCTATGTTTGTGTGAAATTGTTAATGTATTATTTTAATTGCTATGTGTGAGTTTCGTAGTGACAGACGATTATTTTTGTGTGGAGTCTGATAAAGTTTGCGTGGTGCAGATTTCCCCCCGCATAAAATGACAGACAGTTTGGTATCGGAAAATAACGCTATGGCTTCTACCCTCCTGTGTTGCTCTATGATGACTTTCAAATAAATTCGTTGGTACGATACGCGTGCCACCTAGTGTAAGTTAATTGTACTATGCCTTTAATCTTCGCGCTAGTGCAAACAATAAGTTGACAAAGTTTTACCACGATCTGGTTAACGGTATGGCAGCGCATAAAATACGAACAAACAAAAATTATTTTTTATATATTAGATTTATTTAAGTAAGTACATAAAATAGAATAACATCAAAATATGAACATAATAAGTGCAAAGTTACGTTCTGGATGGTATTTCAAAATATGTACACATGACATGATATTAGGAAACAGTAATGACCTTACAGCACAAATACTTATAAACCTCTAAGGTATAACGAAATATGTTGTGGAAAATTTTTAGGAAATTTAAATATTTATAAAAACATTGTACATTTACATTAAAATTATAAACCTTCAATGCCTTATTAATAAGTTTATCTAAAAATGATTATTTTTTCATTGTTTATTTTGTTATTAAATATGTCGATAGGTTTGTTATTATTAACCTATAATTCACTATAGAGGCGACACATTCTTACTAGAGGATTATGTAAGGACGTATTATTTCTATAAACTTGCAAAGCATAAGTGTTTAGGAAAGTATACCGAAATTGGGCTTAGTATTAATCTTGACAAGTGAACGGTGAGTGGGAGAATAAATAAGGGAATGAATAATTTTTTAAAGTTAAGTCATATCCTAATATTTACGCCGAGTCAAAGTGACATTATGTTAACTTTTTTAGTTCCTCTTCAAATGAGGGTATAATTCTATTTCAACCAGACCTTTAGCACAGGATTGATAGAAATTTCTTTTGAAAACGTTCAATACGATCTAAGTGGACAGCGTAGTATGGAAA
>JAGSMP010002693.1:0-20150 GCA_029286625.1 Parnassius orleans | reverse complement strand
TTACTTAGGTAAGTACATAAAATAGAATAACATCAAAACATGAACATAATAAGTGCAAAGTTACGTTCTGGATGGTATTTCAAAATATGTACACATGACATGATATTACGAAACAGTAATGACCTTACAGCACAAATACTTATAAACCTCTAAGGTATAACGAAATATGTTGTGGAAAATTTTTAGGAAATTTAAATATTTATAAAAACATTGTACATTTACATTAAAATTATAAACCTTCAATGCCTTATTAATAAGTTTATCTAAAAATGATTATTTTTTCATTGTTTATTTTGTTATTAAATATGTCGATAGGTTTGTTATTATTAACCTATAATTCACTATAGAGGCGACACATTCTTACTAGAGGATTATGTAAGGACGTATTATTTCTATAAACTTGCAAAGCATAAGTGTTTAGGAAAGTATACCGAAATTGGGCTTAGTATTAATCTTGACAAGTGAACGGTGAGTGGGAGAATAAATAAGGGAATGAATAATTTTTTAAAGTTAAGTCATATCCTAATATTTACGCCGAGTCAAAGTGACATTATGTTAACTTTTTTAGTTCCTCTTCAAATGAGGGTATAATTCTATTTCAACCAGACCTTTAGCACAGGATTGATAGAAATTTCTTTTGAAAACGTTCAATACGATCTAAGTGGACAACGTAGTATGGAAACCAAATAATTGTATACTGCACACTCGGCGAGCGTGTGTTGCGCCGTGTCCTCCCACAATGGACGCAGTGGTGGCACCGAGCGTCCGGCTCCTGTCTATGCGGCACAGGTACTTGCCGAAGCAGCCGTGCCCCGACAGCACCTGCGTCACCCTAAACGACGGGAGCCGTGCCTTCTCCAGCCAGTCGTCGAGTACTGGCCGGATCGCCTCGACGGTAGCGAGGCCGGCGGTAGGGCGCAGAAGCCTTTGCCGCCATTCCGCCACCAAGACCTGACGGAGCTCCTCTCGGCGCAGCGCGATCTGCCGCTGCACCGGCCTCGAGCCCCGTGCCGCTCTTCCTCGCGTCATCGACATAATGACGCGAGTACTCGCCTCTAAGTCCCAGGGCGGGGATCCGGCCAGGACGCAAGCCGCCTGTAGGAAATCGTGCGATACCCGCGGACGACTCTGACGGCCATCGCCCTTGCGGTTTACGCAGCATGGCGAGAGTGCTGGCCGTCATGTCCATCGCCCACACAGGGCCCCATACAGGGCCATGGACCGCACGATTCCACGTACAACCGCCACAGGCGGCACTCGGGCCCCAAGTTGGGAAGCAACGTTGAGCGCGCCTGCTGCACCCATCAATTTGGGCACCAGCCGCCGGAAGTGGGTCCGATTCCCATCGGCTGTCGAGCACCAATCCCAGATACTTCATGGTGGACTCTGACAGCTATCCGGGCCCATGACGATGTGTGATCCGGAGGCGCGCGCGTCGAGGCCATGGAACTCGATGGCCTCCGACTTATTTAGGGCCACCTCGGGCCCATCATCGTGGCAATAACGCTACTCCTGTGGAAGGCCTCCCCGGCGGTGACCAAGCGTGTCGTCTGCATAACGTCAAGTCGGCGCCTGACGGGGTTCAACAACAACACCAACTAACCTAACCTAACTAACCTAACACAACCTAACCTAACCTCTTCTTCCTAACTAACCTAACCTAACCTAACCTAACCTAACCTAACCCAACCAACACCTGTAATTAAAAACCCACAGCTGCGTCTCGTGGGCGTCACAAATGACTTAAACGATACTAAACTTGTTAAGGCAATCACAACAATCGAGCTAACAGAGGAACAAAAAAGTATAAAAATCTTACGCAGAATCAAAGGAAGGGTTAGAGAGGTCAATAATGTAATACTCGAAGCTTCACCGCAAATGTGGTCAAAATTGACAAATCAAAAACTGCGAATTGGCTATCAAGTCATTCCATGCATCGACCAATCACCACTCACACAGTGCTATAAATGTCTTGGCTTCAGTCACAAAGCAAAAGACTGTAATAACAAACAACGTTGTGGATACTGTGCTGAGGAGCATGATACAAGAGATTGTCCAAATCGCAATAATGCTCCCAAGTGCTGTAACTGCAATAGCGCTAAAAGGGACAATTTCGTACATCCAGCATACAGCCCAGAATGCCAGAATGGCAAAATGGGACAAAGTGCTAGATCATCAGTCTCCTACTGTTGAAATAGTCAACGAAACCACAAATATAGGACTCAAAAGACTGCTAGTACAATGAAGCACATAAAATTCATGCAGATTAACCTGGATCGTGGGCGGGCGGCGACACTTGAGTGCCTACGTGCAGCCACGATGCAGGAATACTCTGTGATTTTAATGCAAGAACCATATGTTGGTGCCAAAGCTCATTTAACAGCGGGTTCTCAGTATCGCATCATACAAAAAGTTACCAACGACAGAGCTAAACCTGTTAGGTCGGCAATTATCAGCGATCCCACAATTCAATTCACTATCAATCCTACTCTCCTCTCTGAGGACATAGTTAGTGTAGAACTAGAACTTGGCTACTTAAAATAGGCGTAATTAGTATGTACCTACAGAGAAGGGAGACCTCGATGAAGAGCTACAAGTGATAAGAAGATACAAGAAAATTATGGCAACAAATGACATCATAATAGGAGGGGATGCCAACGCAAAGAGCATCTGGTGGGGATGCAAAGCAGACGACAGCAGAGGAAAACTCATTATGGAAACATTCGCGGAACTGAATCTAGACATCCTAATGTAGGCAACACGCCACTTTTCCGCTTATAGAATCAATAAATTATGCACTAGTATAATTGATATCACCGCTTGCTCGTCATCATTACTCCATCGCGTAAAAGACTGGTATGTAGATGAATCGCTTTGCACAATTTCAAGCCACAAATCAATCACATTCAATCTCGAATTAGTGCTTTCTAATACCGCAGTCAACATTCATAGTACAAGAATCTATAATACCAAAAGGCAAATTAGGCAATCTGAAAATGAACTGAATACAGAACTTCATAGATATATGATAAGTAAGACAATAGACGAAATCACAACACCACAAGAACTAGAAGAAACAATAAGAAATTACACACAATTAATATTGGCAGCCTGTAATAACAATATACCTATGATAAATCAGAAGCGAAAAGTAAAAGATCCTGTATGGTGGAACAACGAAATAAATGAAAAGAAAGCAGATATGATTAGGAAAGAAGAAGAATAAGAATGCAAACCCTCTAAGAAAGCATGTAATAGACCAATATCTAGATGCAAGACAAGAATACACTAATGCAATTGAAAAGGCTACAACTAAAAGCTGGATAAATCTGTGCAACAAAGAAGGAAAAGAAACTCTCTGGCAAAGAACATACCGGATCTTAAAAACTTGCTCGAATAGAGAACAGGACAACTACTCCGTGACTCTGGTGGAAAAATTCTTTCCAGAAATCGATCAGCGAACCATCTAGCTGATACATTTTATCCATGGGATAACCCTGAAACTGATAGTGCAGAACAGACCGAAATAAGAACAAATACACAGCAAATAATAAGCAAACTTAAAAGGAAGAGTTTTTCAACAATCAGTCATTCACAAAACTTGAAATAGGAGAAATATTTAAAATATGAGTCCGAAGAAAGCTCCTGGAGCAGATGGCTTAACATCAGATATATGTAAGCTGCATTTGGCAGCCCAAAATCCTGCAATCCATTTTACAATAAATGCTTAACACTAGGCTACTTCCCAGAAATATGGAAAAAGCAACAATTAAGGTTATTCCAAGCCAACAAAGAAGACTACTCTCTGGCGAAATCCTATGACCGATCAGGTTATTACCAGTTTTAGGTAGGTTCTAGAAAACTGTTTGTAAATAGAGTCAGTGGCAACTAGGAAGAAGGCAAAAAATAAACAATAGACAATACAGTTTACCCAAAAGTACTGAGGATGCCTATATGATACAACTGCACTTATAAAGAAGGACTTAAAAATAAAGCCATAGTTATACTAGTGTCGCTGGATATAGAAGTGCGTTCGATAACAGCTGGTGGCCTACCATAATAAAAGAACTGCACGCCAAAATGTTGACAAATCTATGGTCAGGCTCATTAATAGTTACTTATCCGAAAGAGAAATACATCTTAGGTATGCTGGGCGGAATGCAGGAAACCCACAAATAAAGGATGTATCCGGGTTCTACTTGCGGCCTATGCTCTGGAACATCATATCGACCCCTTACTTAGCAACTAAGGACCTAGGCGCCCACACGTACAAGCTTTTGCCGATGACATTTTGATCGTAGCGACAAACAAGGATGGCCAAAAACTAGAAAAGACATAAACGATACACTAAGAATAATTACGGAATGGGGCAAAAATATAAACTAAGATTTGCCCCCATAAAACGCAGTCCATAATCAAAATAAAAAAATACAATTGACCTTGTTTACAAATTGAAGGAGTTACACTACAGTACACAGATCAAATGAAAGTTTTAGGCCTAACGATCGACAAAAATGTAAATTTTAAGCCTCACCTTGATAGTGTCTGCCGAAAAGCAATCAACATCTACAAAATGGTTTCCAGACTGTCGTATGCAAAACGCCTCACCAGAAACACAACTCTACAAATTTGGCAAAGAAAATATGAAGAATCGACAACCAGCACCATAACCAAGACTTTCTTTCCCAATGTTTTAGTAGCTTATAAAGTAATAAAAAATATAAAAATGAATAATTTAGTCACACATCTGTTTACTGGTCATGGCGGTAACAATGCTTACTTATATAAATATAAATTGGCGTCATCCCCGTGCTGCACTTGCGATGATAACGTAAACCAAACTGTAGAGCACATTATAATTGACTGCCCACGATTCGGTAAAAGAAGATTCGAAGCTGAGTGCAGCATGGGAATGACTATCGCAAAAGATAATCTAAGGGTTATAATCGAGGATAGCACTTACGACCCATCTTTTATGACATTTGCTCTTCAAGCATTAAGAATGATAAGTAAGGAAAATGGAAGTACAATGGCAGAATAAAACAATACATGTAAATAATAGGGAAAAGAACACTAAGCATTTAGCATTTAACACATACTTTAAACAACAATCTGTAAATACAAATATAAAAAAGAGAGTAGAAATATTAGAGTAAGAAACCTTAAGTAATGTAAAGTTTTAAAATATTATTGATTTAGTTAGTAAATGTAATATGTGCAAACAAAGTACATATTAAAACAGTACGATAAAAAAAAAAAAAAAACAATATAAAAAAAAAAATTAAAAATGAAAGAAAAAAGATAATTTAATAAAAAAAAAAAACGAAGAAAAAAAAAAAAAAAAAAATACACTTAAGGATATTCTAGAATAATATACTTAAGTAAGGATTTAAGAATCTAAGAAGTAATCTAAGAGTAAGACATCCTAAGTAATATAAAGCTTAAAGATTGTTAATATAGTTAGTAAAAGTAATGTGTATAATGGAGAAAACAGTGTATGCAGAACAGATACATACTGTTGCGCGCCACTATTAATGTCTTTTACATGGCAACACTAGCCACTAGCGCCCTCTAGTATCGAGTAGCAGAACTAGGAGAGTCAAGATCTTTCTAGAAATTTCGGGACCGATATGTACTGAACATTCTAGATGTTTCACAGTAGAAGGTTCTGGAAAGTATCGGAGGCGCTATATAAGGCCGGTATAGACCACGACCGAGCAGTATTGAATTGGCGATACAAGCGAATACTGAAGCGATACAACTGCGAACTTAAGCGATCTGTAGTAAAATTGTGTTTTGTTATTAGTGGTTTAAAGTTGTAATTAGTGTTGTATAATAAGTGTCAATTTTGGTAATCTAATCGGCAGTTTTAATTGTCTCGAACCCCAAGCTCGTAACAATTGGTGTCAGAAGTGGGATGAGATCATGCCGATTTTACCAAAGGACGACACGGAGGGTATCCGTACCCGAAGTCAACGCCAGCAAGAGACGGACCAGAGACGATTTTAATGCAACGCCGCAAACGTCGGAGGGCCAGCCGCGACCACGGAGGCCGGCCCGTCAGCAGCTCCTGCATCTGCAGCACCTGACTTAGGTGCTCTGATGATGATGCGTGGGAGCAGGCTCGCCGACAGGAGGAACAGCCCGCCGAGGAGGGCAGCCCACGACAGAGAGGAACAGGCCCGCTGACAGGAGGAACAGGCCCGTCGGTTGGAAGAGCAGCTGCAGCGTGACAGGAGGAACAGGCTCGCCAACAGGAAGAGCAGATGCCTCATGAAGGACCTTCACACTACCGAAGAAGGATAAGTGAAGGATGGAAGGTTGCTCAACATGACAACCGCCTGTCGGAAGCTGAAACCCAATCGACGTAGAAAACGCTGGACGACTCAAACTTGGGATGGAGTTACAGCCCCGTGGTAGCACAATACCTTCGCTACGTGGATTCAAAGTGCCATCGTTCGACGGGACTTCTTCCTGGTCGGCGTACAGAATCCAGTTCGAGGCTGTCATAGCGAAACGCTGGAATAAAAGTCAGCCATGACTGCTCTCACCCTAGGCTTGCGCGACCAGGCCTTAACTGTTCTGGAAGCTCGGTAAGGAAATGACTTACGAGCTGTCTCCTTGCGGCGTTGGAGGCGAGATAGGCGACGCTCACCTGGAACACGTCTTCGTGCGCAGCTCAAAGATCGCGTGCAACGCAGCAACGAAAACCCGCAGCAGTGGGCCCTTGAGGTGGAAAAGCTGGTCGAAAAGCATACCAGTCTGTACCTGCGCTCATTGTAGGAACCTGGTGCAGACATTCATCGACGGCATCCGCGACCTTGAAGTTAGGAGCTGTGAGGCTCGGCACCACGAGACGCTTAAGGACGCGTTAGCCCATGCACTGGAGGTGGAAGCCGTACGGCAGGATCATCGATTCCATCGCGTCAGGGAGGTTGCAGCAGCTGCAGTTCGCGACTGCACAGCGATACAGCCCCAGGTGCCATGGCTGTGGGGAAAGGGGCCATCTTCGATCCAGCTGCCCTGCGAACTGTAGTGGGAGTGATCGATCTCGAGAGGTAGTGCGGCTAACAGCACCGCCCAGCAGCAGCAGGGAAACGAGTAAAAGCCAGGACTGTGGGGCGGGTGCTGGCTGATGTTAAAAGAGCCCCAAGGATTTCGATCTCACAAACCCATGATGAACAGCCTAATCATCAAAGGCGAGGTCAACGGAACGCCGTGTAAACTGACCATAGACACTGGAGCCTCTCGCACGGTTGTCAGTTCCAACTTATAAGTCAGTTCCTTGGGGACTCCATACAAACAGAGCGCACACGGTAACAGCCACCGGTCAGCGCATACCCGTCCGTGGAGAGAAGGAGATGGAGTTGAAGTTAGCAACATGATCTACCTGCATAATGTCATCGTGGCTGATATAATGGACGACTGCATCCTGGGCCTAGACTTCATGAGGAAGAATTGTGAGATCGATGTTAAGCAAGGTGTTTTGAAATGTGGACATGAGGAACTTTTCGTGGAAGGGCGATACCGGGGAATGTGTACAGCCTTAAGAAGATTGTTCTGCCGCCGAGATCGGAAAGATTGTGCCGGTTAGTCTTCCTCGGAATCCTGGGCAAGCTCATCGTGTGTACTCGTGGAAAGGGTGGACAATGACCTTCCGTGGAAAGTGACTCGAACTTGGTCAGAACCACTGACATCTCAGGAGTACGTGTGCTGAACCTTGTGATCAGGAACAGATTATGGAAAAAGGCACTGGTTGGTACTTGGGAGAAGTGGATTGGTTGCGTAGGTGCCAATATCCATCGACTGGGACCCCAGCAAGGATGCACAAACGAGGGTGACCACACTTTTGAAGACTGTCGCAGCGTTCTCTCCCCGAATGAAGTGGTCAAGGCGAAGAAGTTGTTACTCAGTACGCCGATGTTTTCTCGTCAAACGATGCTGACATAGGAAAGACTGGCTTAGTTCAACACAAAATAAACACAGGAGAAGAATTGCCCATCCGTCAGCGCCCAAGAAGATTGCCGGTAGCACGAAAAAGAAGTGGAAACCATGATTGAGGAATGGTGAAGGATGGTGTTATTGAACCTTCATCTAGTCCATGGTGTTCACCTGTGGTGCTGGTAAAGAAGAAGGACATGGCGTGGTTTTGTGTTGACTACCGCCGTCTGAACGACGTTACAAAGAAGGACAGCTATCCTTGCCAAGAATTGATGACACGCTGGACATGCTTACAGGCGTAAAGTGGTTTAGCACACTGGACCTGAAAAGTGGCTACTGGCAGGTTGAAATTGACCCGGACAAGGAGAAAACTGCATTCTCGACAGGAAAGGGTCTGTGGCAATTTAAAGTATGCCGTTTGATTGTGCAATGCTCCAGCAACGTTTGAAAGGTTGATGGAGCTTGTACTACCGCTAATTGGCGACGCCTGTCTGGTCTACTTGATGACATCATCATCGTAGGCCGTACGTTTGAGGAACACCTTCAAAACCTGGAACGCGTGCTCATGAAGATCCAGAGTGCCAACCTCGTTGAGTCCGAAGAAATGCTCACTATTCAAACGGCAAGTTAGCTTTTTGGGGTATGTAGTGTCGGAAGAAGGTATCGCACGGATCCAGAGAAAATTGCTGCTGTCAAGGATTGGCTGGTTCCAAAAGACAAGACACAGGTTAGAGCATTTTGGGTTTGTTCTATTATCGGCGATTTAAAGAACTTGCAGATATAGCCAAACCTCTGCACAAGCAACTGAGGAGAAGCGACATTTCTGTGGGATGAAAGTTGCGATATCGCATTCCAGGAGCTCAAGGACCGTCTGTAAAACACCTATTTTGGGGTACCCTGATGCGAGCAAGGAATTTAGAGTTGACACAGACGCAAGTGATATAGGACTTGGCGGTGTGTTGTCTCAAAGGAATGGTGATCAAGAGGTTGTGATAGCGTACTTCAGCAAGTCTTTGTCAAAGCCGGAAAGGAACTATTGTGTCACAAGACGGGAATTGCTTGCTGTGGTAAAGTCCTTGCAGCATTTTAGCAAATATCTTCTGGGGCAGAAATTTTCACGAACTGACCATGCTGCTGAATGGAATGGCTATTGCAGTTCAAAAATCCAGAAGGACAAGTTGTGAGATGGATTGAGCTACTACAGGAATACGACTTTGTGATCGAACATCGCAGCGGAAATCTCATGGCAACGCAGATGCATTGTCAAGAAGACTGTCCTGAAGATTGCAAGCATTGTACTAGGCAAGAGGTAAGGAAGTGGTATCTGTGAGGATGCTTATGACAGACCAGCTCAACAATGAGTGGAAAGACAGCCTACGACATGCACAGCAGGAAGATTCGGACATCAAGCCGATTCTAGAATGGATGAAGGCCAGTGCTCCTAAGCCCAAGTGGAGGACGTTTCAGCGATGAGTTCGACCACGAAAAGCTATTGGGCCCAATGGGACAGCTTGCTGATTCAGGATGGAGTCCTGTGCCGTAAATGGGAAAATGGCTGGGAGACAGTTGTCATTTGCAAATGGTTGTCCCTAAAGCTAAAGTACCGGATGTTCTACAGCTGTACCATAATGGTTGTTCAGGAGGTCACCTGGGAGTTAAACGAACTCTACTGAAGATCCGAGAACGGTTTTACTGGGTCCACTGTCGTAACGATGTCGAGGACTGGTGTCGCAAATACAAGTTGTGCGGCTGTAAAGGGACCTCAAACTGTAGTAGAGGTGCATTGAAATTGTACAATGTTGGTGCACCAGGAGAGATAGCCGTTGACGTAGCGGGGCTGTTTCCAGTGAAAGTGGTAAGTATTTCATGGTTGGATGGATTACTTCATAAGTGGCCAGAAGTTCGCCATTCCAAATCAAGAAGCTTCAACAGTTGCAGATAAACTAGTTCATGAAGTCTTCTGTCGTTTTGGAGTACCTTTAGAGATTCACAGCGATCAAGGAAGGAATTTTGAGTCTCAAATATTCCAGGAAACTTGCTGAGTTATGGGTACTCATAAACAAGAACAACTTTACCACCCACATCTGATGGAATGGTAGAACGATTTAATCAGACATTGAGAGGTACCTAGCAAAAGTTGTGGAAAACGGCAACGAGACTGGACAGGCACACAACCGTTTTTGTTGTCATATCGAAGCGCTGTTCACGAAAGTACATCAGTGACACCAGCTTAGCAAATTTTGGGAGAGAATTACGGCTGCCTGCAGACCTGATCACGGAATACCACCTGATGCCCCACGCAGTATAACCGATTATGCAAATGACTTGCGGAACAAAATGAATGACATTTATGAGCACGTCAGACAATCAGGACAGCAAACGTCTGAAAAGATGAAAACACGGTATGACCGCAAAATGAACAACAAAGGTTTGACGAAGGTTCACTAGTGTGGTTACACAATCCAGTTCGCAGCAAGAAATCTCCTATTCAAGCTAAATGGGACGGACCGTACCGGATTGTGACAAGGATCAATGACGTAACCTACCGGATACAGAAAAGTGCAAGAGGTACTCTAAGATCGTCCATGTGGATCGACTGGCGTTATTATGGGGCCAATAATGCTCGGGACATGTCTTAGGAGGGGCAGTGTTGCGCGCGCCACTATTAATGTCTTACATGGCAACACTAGCCACTCAGCGCCCTCTGTATCAGTAGCAGAACTAGGAGGTCAAGATCTTTCTAGAAATTTCGGGACCGATATGTACTCGACATTCTAGATGTTTCCACAGTAGAAGGTTCTGGAAGTATCGGAGGCGCTATAAGGCCGGTATGACCCGACCGAGGCAGTATTGAATTGGCGATACAAGCGAATACTTCAAGCGATACACTGCGAACTTAAGCGATCTGTAGTAAATTGTGTTTTGTTATTAGTGTGGTTTAAAGTTGTAATTAGTGTTGTATAATTAAAGTGTCAATTTTGGTAATTCAATCAGCAGTTTTTAATTGTCTCGAACCCCAAGCTCAATAACAATACTTAATTTTAGAATATATAAATATTATTGACCTTATATCCAAATAAAGAACGGTAAGGATTATATAAATGGTAGGTATAATGAGTGTAATGCTTGTATAGAAATGTGAAGCTTAAAATATTATTAATATAATATTTATTAAGCTACACATATGTAAAACAAAAAACAGAAGTAAAGATATAAATTGCAAACAGTACGGAAGAAAAAAAAAAAAAAAAAAAAACAGTAAAAACAAAATGATAATATAATGCCAGAAAGAAAGATTACTGCAGAAAGTAGTAGTAAGAGGTGTAAATTATAAAAAAAAAAAAAAGCCTAACCCAACTAACTTCCTAACCCATCCTAACTGTAGCCTAAACACAACAGCCTAACCTAACCCAGCCTAACTATTTAACCTAACCTAACCCAACCTAACTAACCCAGCCTAACCTTTTTCAGAATCTCATTGGACTAACTCCGCCTGGGAAGGCGGAGGCGTCCGGACTCTTACAGCTAAAACCACCCAGTGTCTGCACGTGCGCTTTGAGGGCCGCGGGATCCTAATTCTTCCGCAGCCCACACTAGTCACTATTTGGTGTCCGGACCTCGTCTCCTGCACGGGAGTGGTAGGTGTTCGACTACCCGTGCATCGCCTCAGAGGCGCGCCGACACCCGCTCGCGCCTCACCTCGGAATCCCATCGAAGAGGGCGGACTTCCCCAAGTCCTCGCCCTGGATTATTCATGGGGCAGGAAGAGCAGTAGTAGCGCCCGCTGCGCCCCAGCGGCAGATCAGGTCTTGGCTCCGCCACAAACAAATTTCGGCCGCGGAGGTGGCGGGCGGCGGCGCCTCATAATACCGACCTCCTCTCCCCACGGCCCCACCACAACCGCATAACGGGTGCGGCCCCGTCTGGTCGCGGAGGATAGGGCAGTGGCGCATCGCCATGAACCTCCTCTTCCTCCGCGACTCACCCCAGCTGCAGCGGCAAGGGGTGGACGCCTCCATTTGTACAGGCATAGAGTGGGCTTGCCGAGCCCACAGGTAAATACCTCAGCCAAAGCCTCACCTCAGGCCAGCCAAGGGTTTCTCTTTGTTCACCGCGGGTGATAAGCCACAGCTACAAGCCCCCATAAAGACAAGGCGGGCCCGTTCAGGGGACAGCTAAACCTAACCTAACCTTTTTTTTTTTTTTTTTTTTCGGAAATCCTCATGGACTACCTCCGCCTGGGAAAGGCGGAGGGGCGTGCGGACTCTTACCGGCTAAAACCACCCCAGTGTCTCCTCTTGCGTATGCGCGGGGCCGCGGGAATCAAATCTTCCGCAGAACCTAACCTAACCTAACTAACCTAACCCACCTTATAACTGCATAAAAACATTGTAAAATTCCTAGCTGCCCTGAAATATTTAATTAGTCAGAGTCTAATTAGTTTACTGTGCTTTCAAATATTTCGAACTTTATTTTCTAATTTAAATAAAAATTTATTATTTTTGGGAAACGTAATATATCAAAATTTTTTCGTCTATATTAAAATCTTACAAATCTCTTCCGTTTTTGCTCCTATCTGGTCCACCTTGCTCCACAACCGCCGTATCAGCCGAAATCTGCAACAATTAACGTAGAAATTAGGAAAATTTTTAGAAAGTTAGATACCGAGGTATAGTGGTTAGAAGAAGGTTTTTCACACAAATTCACCTTATAACTTTGCATAAAAACATTGTAAAAATTCCCTGGCTGCCCTGAAATATTTAATTACTCGAGTCTTATTAGTTTACTGTGTTTTCAAGCCATTTCGGGCGATATTTCTAATTTAAATAAAAGTTTATTATATTTGGGAAACGTAATATATCAAAATTTTTTCGTCTATATTAAAATCTTACAAATCTCTTCCGTTTTTGCTCCTATCTAGTCCACCTTGCTCCACAACCGCCATGTGTGAAATCTGCAACAATAAACGTAGAAATTAGCAAAATTTCGACCTCCCACCCTCCCTGTTTTCACTACTAAGGTAGAATTCGTATAGAATTCGTATAGTGTGTTTAAGAAAATATTAAATTCTGTTCAAAAATTTTTTTTTAATTTTTTTTAATTTTTTTCCTGAGTACTGACTAGGATATATAGCCAGAGATCACATTGGCGGTTTCGTTGTGAATTTTTAGTATTACCTTGTTATTATATTAATTTACCTTGCATTGGTAGATCTAGTTCTTAGGTAATTTTATATTTGCTGACGTTTGCAATACAAAAAAAAATGGCCCACAGACCCTCAGCTGTAACAGTTGATATGCGTAAGCGAGCGCTTTTACATAGCGCATCAGCAAACGAGGATAAGTCAGAAAATATTCAAAGCGGAGCACATGATACTTCAGTAAACATTTCGACAATGCCTCTAGCGACTTTAACGGCCGCAGCAAACAAGCTTTTGCAAGATACAAAAACGCAACTAGAACAATCAGGAAACCTTAAAACATCCATTAAAGAAAAGGTATTATCCGGAATAACTGGTATGTATGAGATAATTTTGCGCATAGTGAATCCGCCAGACGTTGCAACTCCAGCTGGAAAAGCTAAATTAAGTGTAAAGGAGGAACTATCAAGAAAAAGTACGCTGAGAAGTTGGAGGGTCTTTTGGAAACGTCCAGTGGGGCAGATGCAAAGGGAACGGCCAGGGAGATTTTAAAAGAATTGGCATCCGTTAGGCAAATTTTGACACAAGACGTTGCTAAAAAAAATTAGCGGAATGCAAATAGGTGTAAATGATGGACAAGCGACTAGAGAAATTCTAGCGCATATAATAAAAAATGGACTGGCTATTGATGAATCGAGCATCGAGCTGAAAAAATTAGGACATCAAATGGAACAAATACAAAATGATTTCAACATGAAAAAAGATAATGGCAATTTATACATATGCCGAAATTGCGGCCCGTCGGTCACAAACAACGAACTATACGTCAATGCACTCAATCATTGTTTCATCAAAAAGTGAGAATGACACCAGTCAAGTAGTTATTAACAAAATAAGGGAGGCAGTGGACGCGAAATCTTCCAGGATCCGTGTAGACAGAGTAAGGAAGGCGAAAGAACAGAAAGTAATTCTAAGCTGTGAGTCAAAAGAAGATCTTAAAAAGTTAAGAGAAAAAATTGAAAATTCGGAACAAAAATTGAAAATAGAAGAAACCAAGAACAAAGATCCGCTTATAATATTAAAAGATGTATTGACGTATAATTCAGACGAGGATGTTATTAAAGCAATCGAAAATCAAAACAAACATGTCATCGAAAACTTAGAGCCAGAAGACCTTCGAATATCTGTTAGGTACAGGAAAAAAGCACGAAACCCACATGAGAATCACATAGTCATACAGGTGTCTCCTAAAGTTTGGCAACATGACAAAAATAAATAATATCCAAATCGATCTACAAAGGATACGAGTTCAGGATCAGTCACCTCTGGTGCAGTGTTCAAAATGTCTGGGATTCGGTCACGGAATCAAACTGTGTGGAGTCTATTGCACTGTGTAGCCACTGCTCTGGACCGCATCTAAGTGGGCCCAGGATGGCTATCAGGAGATGTACCAACGTGCCGAAATTGTCACCTGGCCAAAACGATAAAACAGACCATAACAGCTTCGATGACAGATGTCCTATACGCAAAAATGGGACGCAATTGCAAGATCTAGCGTAGCCTACTGTTAAAACAGAAAGTTAACTCTAAATTGACGCAATCCTGCACGTAAATACCAGTGGCGAGAATATAAATTTATACAAATAAACCTACAACGAAAAGCTAGCCACACAAAGGGTATTTATTGAAGCACGTAGTAAAAACATCCGAATAGCCTTAGTACAAGAACCTTATACAGCTGCTACAGGAGAAGTACAGCAACCGCCAGGTAGTAGAATAGTACAATGTCGAAAAAAAGAAAAGCCGAACAAAGCAGCTATATTTGTTTTCGATCCGGATATAAAAATAATAGAAGACCCCACGTTGGTTACGGAAAACATTGTAGTTGCCATATTGCAAACTGATAAGTGGACATTAGGGGCAATTTCAATATACCTTGAAGATTATTTACCAATAGAACCATACCTCAAACAAATTGAAAAAATAGTCAACAATCTAACAGCTAAATATATATTAATTGGAGGCGATGTAAACGCATGGAATACATGGTGGGGAAGCACTTCAATAGATCATCGAGGTGTGGCATTACAGGAGGCATTGGACGAAATGGGATTACACATACTAAATGAAGGAACAGAGCCTACCTTTGATACAATTAGAGGGGGCAAATCATACACAAGCCATGTTGACATAACAGTATGTAATGAAAGCTTACTTAATCATATTCAAGATTGGAGGGTAGATAAGGATTTAATAAGTTCAGATCATAATGCAATAGTTTTCTCCATCAATTTAGACAAACCGCAAGAAAAAAGAAAAACTCAAACCACCAGAATTTATAACACTAAAAAAGCTAATTGGACAGATTTTAAAATAATATTTAAAAATTATCTAGAAGAAAATAAAATTGAGGCAGACGAAGTCGAAAAAATTGTATCAAAGGAAGCCTTGGAAAGCATTATAGCTACATATATTGAGGGTATAAATAAAGCATGTGAAGAAAGTATTCCTAAACTGAAAATAAAAGAAAAAACATACTTACCATGGTGGAGTAGAGAACTAGAAGAACTGAAGAAGGCGATGATAACCAAACGTAGAAGAATCCGATGCGCTGCATGGCATAGAAGGGAACACGTAGTACAGCAATACCTGGAAGCAAAAATAAAATATGAAAAAGAGACAGTTAGTGCACAAACAAGTAGTTGGAAGGAGTACTGTACAAATCAGGATCGGGAAAGTTTCTGGGATAAAATTTATAGGGTTATTAGAAAAACACCAAAAAGGCAACAGGATCAGCTATTAGTGAATGACGGAGAAGCCTTGTGTCCTGACGAATCAGCAGCTTGGTTAGCAGACAGCTTTTTTCCAGTAGATGACAATAGTACCGATAATACTGAACAAAAGGAAATGAGAGAAAAAGCTGCAAAAATACATCAAAAGCTACCAAATGATACTCAGGATCCGCCATTTACTGAAGCTGAACTAAGAAATGTTATGGGAAGTTTTAGCATGAAGAAGGCACCTGGACCTGATGGTTTTACAATGGATATCTGTACTGCGGCAATAAACAAATGAAGAACTCTTTTGTCAATTGTCAACAAATGCTTGCAACTTACCCATTACCCAACACCATGGAAGGCAGCCGTTGTAATAGTTCTCAAAAGCCCGTAAAAGTACTATACCACCCAAAGGCCTATAGACCTATTGGATTACTTTTAATGGTAAAATATTAGAAAAACTGATAGTAAAGAGAATACGATGGCACATCTTGCTGAAAAGTAATCCAAGACAATATGGGTTTGTGCCCCAGCGAAGTACAGAGGACTCCCTGTATGATCTGCTACAGCACATAAGAGTAAATCTCAAAGACAAAAAGATAAACTTAATAATATCTCTAGACATACAGGGAGCTTTCGACAACGCTTGGTGGCCTGCCATAAAATGCCAGCTATTAGAGAAAAAGTGTCCCCAAAACCTCCGGGAAACCGTAAATAGTTATTTCGAAAACCGAAAAATAAAGTTACGATACGCAGACATAGAAATAAATAAATCTACATCAAAAGGATGCGTGCAGGGATCAATAGCGGGGCCTACGTTTTGGAACCTGCTACTGGACCCCTTGTTGGACTTGATGGACAGTGAAGAAGTTTACTGTCAAGCCTTTGCGGATGATGTCGTCCTGGTGTTCTCCGGACAAAGAATCCCCGAAATTGAAGAAAAGCAAATAGAACACTCGCTTGCATGATTGGGGTGTGCGCAACAAACTCGGTTTTGCACACAAAACCAATGCAATAATTATCACCAAAAAACTTAAATACGACACACCACAACTCCACATGGGCGGAACAAACATAAAAACAGTAGATGAAATTAAATTATTAGGTCTTATAATAGATAAAAAATTAACCTTCCATAGTCATGTTATACATATATGTCGAAGGTTACAAATATATATAAACAGCTAGTAAAGACAGCGAAAATTTCTTGGGGATTAAATTCGGAGATCATCAGGACGATATATGTGTCAGTCGTCGAACCTATCGTGCTCTATGCAGCCAGTGTATGGGCAAGTGCATCACACAAAATAACCGTGCAAAAACATCAACACCCTGCAGAGGGCTGCACAAAAATTTGTAAAGCTTACAGGACCGTATTGCTAAATTCGGCACTCATAATAACGGGACTGTTACCTCTGGATATCCGCTTGCGGGAAGCCGCAAGGCTGTATGAAGCAAAGCGCGGAAAACCGCAGGAGGATATCCTGGGGGACAGAAAAGTTGAAGAAAAGGAACTGTTTATTGAATCGGACCATCCAGCTAAAGAAGAGGAAATAACTTTTAACACAATAGAAGGTAAAGAACCGGAAAAGATGGAAGCAACAAAAGAACAGCTAGAGGCGGTACAGATTTACACTGATGGGAGTAAAATTGATGGGAAGGTAGGAGCAGCGGTATCTGTGTGGATGGATAACACTGAAATTTTAAGTAAAAAATTTAAGCTGGAATCCTTCTGCACAGTCTACCAAGCCGAACTTTACGCACTGTACCAAGCCACAGAACTTATGATGAAACATAAGAAAAGTGTCTTTAACATCTACAGCGACTCCCAATCAGGATTGCACTCATTGAAATCCCCGGACAACTTCCATCCATTAGTCCGCACCATAAGAAAAAATTTAAAGATCTTAAAGTATAATAATAAAATAGTAAAGTTATTTTGGATTAAGGCACATGCGGGACATCAAGGAAATGAAAGAGCAGATCACCTGGCAAAGAAGCGGCACTATACAAAAAACGGCATCCCAATATGACAGATGCCCCATATCGTTCATAAAACAGACGATAAGGTAAGATCGGTGCAGGAGTGGAACCAACGATACATAAACAGTGAAACAGTTACTACCACCAAAATGTTCTTCAAAAATGCCGAAACAGCGTATAAATTAATAAGAAAAATCAGACCATCACCTGAACTAGTGCAAATACTTACTGGACACGGTGCCTTTGCAGGATACCTAAATCGCTTCAAGTGTAGGACAAGCGCTGGTTGTGCTTGTGACCCAGACGTTGAAGAAACTGTGATGCACTTGCTCGTAGACTGCCCGGTGTACAGCAGTAAAAGAATAGACCTAGAACAGAAAATTAATGTAAAAATTACAGAAGGAAAATTTTTTGATATTCTAACAATGAAAACTGAAAGAAAGGATTTCATTAAATTCTGCGAACATATAGTAAGAAAAGTAAAAATTAAGAATAAAACCTAGGAAAATAATAAAGATATAGAATTAAGTATAAAAAAAAAAGTTAAAGTAAGAAAAATGGATAGAATATATTACTACGTAATATATGACCTATGCATACAAAATGCTGTATAAGAAAAGATGAATACTAAGAGATGGGATAAAAATAGTTTAGAGTGTAAGAACGCCATTAACCAGAAAACAATTAAATAATGCAGTAAAGATATTAGTATGAATTATATAAATAAATAAATAACAATATATATTGACATGAAAAAAAAAAGAAAGTAGCATAGATAACTATAACAGTACAGCTATAAGAAATTGACCTACATCATGACCAAAATGAACATGACAAAAAAGTTATGGACAAAAGTCCAGACCAGAGATTAAAACAAGATATGCAAAGGCTCTGACCACCACATCAGAGGACAATTTTAATTAAAAAAAAAAAAAAAAAAAACACCTAACCTAACCTTTTTTTTTTTTTTTTTTCGTGGGGAAATCCTCATGGATACCTTCCGCTGCGGGGGCAACGAAAAGGTTATGCCGGACTCCTACCGGCTAAAACCCCACGGTGGTCACCATCAGCGTAAACAGTCCCAGGATCTCCGTTCGGAACGCAACCAGGGCCCCTCATCGCTTTAGCTACTAATAGCACGTCCGGGGCAGTACGCTACCCCAGCACCCTCAGTGCTACCACGATGTCTCGAGACCACTTCCGAGTCATCGTCCTCCTCGGGGTTACATAACTAGGCACTCAGGCCCCGCCCCAGTGTCTGCAACCCCAGGCCCCGTTTCTGGTAGAGACACCGTTTTCAAGAGGAGGCCGTGACGAGCGCCTTGACGACGTCGCGCGGGATCTGCCTCTCCCGATCCCGCTCAGAGCCTCCTTCTGAATCCAATAGATTCACAGAAGGTGGCTGCAGCCTCCGCCGAATCCCGCTCAGCATCGCCGACGACTGCTGGCAGGGAGAGTTCCGTCAATGCGGTTCACCAGAATTGTCCGCTCCCGTTCCCACGCTGGGCATACTGCGAGCGTATGGGAAGGTCCTGTTCCGTCCACCACAGTGGGAGCAGTTCGCCGTCGTCTCGCGTCCGATCTTACACAGATAATCACCGAAGCACCCATGCCCGGTAATTATCTGTGTAAGTCTGAAATAAGTCTTCCTGTTCGTCGCTGCATCCAGGCTTCGAAGACCGGCAGGATTGCTCCAATGACACGTTTGCGTTCATAGCGCTCCTCAAGTCGAGTGCGCCATGTCGCCAGGGCGTTTCGTCGTTCCTGCCGTTTAATTGATTCGAGCGCTCTTCTGGCTCACTACCACCACTCTGGCGGAGGCACGGATTCGGTCGTACACCCTCGCGTCCATTTCCGCCAGTATATCTGGTGGTGGAAAGCGAGCCAGGATTGTCGCCGCCTCAAAGGATATAGTGCGGTATCCTCGTACGATCCGTATGGCCATCCTCCGCTGGACACTGTAAATTTTAGTTCTACAGCGTCGGATGGCTAGCCTTCTTTATACAGGCGCTCCATACAGAGCTACGGACCGTATAACTCCCGCATAGGGCGACGTACTTCCTCCGTCGGTCCCCTAGATTGGGCAGCAGTCTATGCATAGCACCCGCCACCCTTTCGATTCGGGGACTAGGCGCTTGAAATTTCTTCGAAGCCCCAGCGACTGTCCAGGTGGAGGCCTAGGTACTTCATACCTCCCACTCTGACTTCGGACCCACCCACGCGGACGCACAGTCAGGTGGTTCCTTGCCCCGTGGTAATTTATGGAACCATAGGCCTCGGTCTTGTGAGGCGCTATTTCTAAGCCCAAC
>JAGSMP010002692.1:0-19315 GCA_029286625.1 Parnassius orleans | reverse complement strand
ACCGTATAACTCCCGCATAGGGCGACGTACTTCCTCCGTCGGTCCCCTAGATTGGGCAGCAGTCTATGCATAGCACCCGCCACCCTTTCGATTCGGGGACTAGGCGCTTGAAATTTCTTCGAAGCCCCAGCGACTGTCCAGGTGGAGGCCTAGGTACTTCATACCTCCCACTCTGACTTCGGACCCACCCACGCGGACGCACAGTCAGGTGGTTCCTTGCCCCGTGGTAATTTATGGAACCATAGGCCTCGGTCTTGTGAGGCGCTATTTCTAAGCCCAACTCGTGGATTTTGGATCTGCACAGGAGGACGACTCACTGGCCCACGCCGCAAAAGAGAAAGCCGACCTTTAGGCTCACTTTTGCGTCCAACTCGACTCTTGATGACGGGGAGAACACACCGGCCATCCCGCGGTGTGAGTGCTCCATGCCGGATGTTCGGTTCTCACAGCGCTCGGTTCGCAAAGCACTCTTCCCTGGACATCCACAAGTCGAGTGGGCCTGACGGAATCCCCAATTGTTGAGGACGTGTTCCGGAGTTGGCACCGGTTCTAACGCGTCTTTTCCGGTACTCCTACTCCCAGGCGTAGTCCCAAAATCATGGAAGACAGCTTTGTCCAACCGATCCCAAAAAGGCGACCGCTCAGACCCGTCCAACTACAGGCCTATCGCCATCACCCCTTGTTCTCCAAAATAATGGAATCCATTATAAACTGCCAGCTCATGCGGTACCTTGAGGATCACCAGCTGATTAGTGACCGCCAATACGGTTTTTGTCGGGGTCGATCAGCTGGTGATCTTCTGGTCTACCTGACTCAGATGGGCGGAGGCAGAGTCCAAGGGGAGGCATTGGCCGTTAGTTTGACATTGCGAAGACTTTCGATCGGGTTTACAAAGCGCTTCACGAAGCTCCCTTCCTATGGGCTTCCCAGAAATGTGCAATTGGATCACCAGCTTTTGCAGATCGAGCATCAAGGTCGTTGTAGACGGTGCGCTCCGACTACGCCTATTAACGCTGGTGTTCCACAAGGCTGCGTGCTATCACCAACGCTGTTTCTTCTGCATATCAATGATATGTTGCAAACCGGTAGCATTCATTGCTATGCGGATGATAGCACTGGTGATGCTCTATACGCCGGCCATGCGAATATTTCTCGGAAAACGTCGCGAGTACCGGAACAAACTTGTGTCCAGTCGAGTCTTTGCTGAATAAAGTCTCGGATTGGGGCGACTAAATCTAGTCCAGTTTAATCCTCAGAAGACACAAGTTTGCGTTTATCGCCAAAGAACCCTTTGTCGTATCTCCTCAGTTTCAAGGCACTTTGTTGCCTCAGCCAGTATCGGAATCCTCGAGTCGACATATCGAGTGACGTGCAGTTTCGCGGTCACTTGGAAGAGAAGCCAAATTGGCCTCTAAAAGCTTTGTGCTCAGCAGAGGACAGTATTTCATGCCGGCACAACGCCTGCAACTTACAAGGCGCAGGTTCGGCCTCACATGGAATACTGTTCCCATCTCTGCTGGGGCTCCCAGTGCCAGCTCCTTCCACTTGACCGCATCCAGCGCAGAGCGGCTCGAATCGTCGACGACCGAGTCCTTTCCGATCGGCTCGATTCATTGGCGCTGCGAAGAGATGTTGCATCTCTTTGCATTTTCTTTCGCATTTACCACGGAGAGTGCTCTGAGGAATTGTTCGGATTAATCCCAGCCGCCACATTTCACGAACGCACATCGCGGCAGAACTCCCGATACCATCCACACCATCTGGATGATTATGGTCCACCACTGTGCGATTTAGAAGATGTTTTCTTCCTGCACAACTTCCTTGTGGAATAGTTTACCACCAGCGATTTTTCCGGACCGATACGACTTAGGGACCTTCAAGAAAAGAGCCTACTCCTTTTTAAAAGGCCGGCAACGCATCTGCAATTCCTCTGGTTCCCCTGGTGTTGCAGTTGTTCATGGGCGGCGGTAGTCACCCACCATCAGGTGAGCCGCATGCTCGTTTGCCCCTCTCCATAAAAAAAAAATTATCAGTGCATTTAGACATACTGCTTGTAGGTTAGATATACGCAGCGAGCATACCACGTCAGTTCAGTGTAATTTTTTATAGAATAATGGTGAAAAAAATACATAGTCCAGCTGATTGTAGTGGATGCTATGGCCACAGCATCTACGTCTATCCTCAAAATAATCAAAATGCAGATGCGTTGTCACCCTGAGGACTAAGATGGAGTGCCTAGTTTCAGTAAAAGTAAACACAGCAGCATTAAGCTGCTATTTTACGCTGGTATACTGTGATAGCGGACTTTCCTGTTCGAGCCGACCCAATCGTGCTACAACCATAATATAGCTGCAGCAATAATGCGTTCAGCGTTCAGTTCAAAGTGCTGTTGGGATTGTTGCGTTATTGTGATGCCTCTACCATGTTTGCTGAGGCACACGGATGGCTCTCATACAATTATACGTAAAAGTCTTCGTTACTGAGTCGACTGCGTACTTCTACTAATAGCATCCTGAACACACTTGCAGATAGGTGAAATTCTGCCATTGTTTTTTTATAGAAATAGGGTGACAAACGAGCATACAGTCCACCTGATGGTAAGTGGTTGCTGGGCCCATAGACATCTACATCTATCCGCGTTTGTGAATCAAAATGCAGATGCGTTGTCACCCTTGAGGACTAAGATGGAATGCCTCTTTTCCAGTAAAAGGGTCTCCGGTTATCTACACTAACCATATGAAACACAGCAGCATTAAGCTGCTATTTTCGCCTGGTATTCTGTGAGATGTGGTCCTTCAGTCGAGCCGACTCCATCGTGCTACAACTATATTATAAATATAGCTGCAGCGTAGCTCTACCACGTAAATGTAGTGTACGCGGGGTGTTACGTTAAGTTTTGTAATTTAATTTCCAAGAAATAAATATTTTAATAAATTGTGGCATTCGAATTACCAAGTCAACACGTATAATTTCACAACAAATCCTAAAACTATCAAGGAATGCCAGTGTGTCCAGAATTTCTTTGCTACCTTATTTTATGGGGATTATACGATCAGCCTCCACCTTGTCAACGTTCTTACACATACCCAGGTTGGACATTGTAAACGTTACCAAACTGTATATACGCGCGGCTTAGACTTTATTGCTTGTGCATAGCGCTCAAAATCCCTTGCGTTTATCAAGGGGAATCTTTCCAGTGAGGGTAGAGTAGGGAAAATTGACTTACCCTAGATAAGAATAGTAATAGCCAGTATTTTTTTTTGCTATCCGAAATTACGTTGAGACGTTAACAGTTTTCTTGTTTACCTTTATTTTGTTTATGGCACCGTTTTACGTCTTTTGTTTTTATAAATTCGATCACCATAGGCAATGGCTTGTCAACTTACGGTTATATATCTTAATCTTAAATTATTTTCTTCAATATATTTTTTTTTCAAAGAAGAAGGGTGACAAATGAACACAGTCCACCTGATGGTTAGTGGATACTATGGCCCATAGACATCTATATAAATCCTCGATTAAGAATCAAAATACAGATGAATTGTCAACCCTGAGGACTAGGATGGAATGCCTCGTTTCCAGTAAAAATCATCGTCGGTTCCCTACACTCACTATACGTAATACAACAGCATTAAGTTGCTATTTTACGCTGGTATTCTGTGAGAGCTTGGTCCTTCGCCAGTCAATCCGAGCCATTTGTGCTACAACCAGAGTATAGCTGTAACATGGCAGAACCACGTGTAGAGGTGTATTCTTTATTCCCTCATACTCATGGACTGATGGGACGGCGAACTGACATGACCGGAGGAAGATCAAGCGCTAGACCAACGGCTACACCTGTTTTCTGAGGCACGGGGGAGAAACGCCGCCAACTTCCTGAATACGGGTTGCTACTGAGAATTTCTTGATAGAAAAATTATTTTTTTACCCTACCCGGGATTCAGAAGGACCTCATGATTAAATGAGTTTAACCCCTAACATTTTAGTGACGACATAGTTTTATAGTCAAATAATAATTTTACGCCTGTTACTTTAGACTAGACTGTAAATTTATTAATTTTTATAATCCCTACACCTTTTGCTTTACTTCAATATAT
Source organism: Parnassius orleans (assembly GCA_029286625.1). Taxonomy (NCBI): domain Eukaryota; kingdom Metazoa; phylum Arthropoda; class Insecta; order Lepidoptera; family Papilionidae; genus Parnassius; species Parnassius orleans. The sequence goes on along the minus strand of JAGSMP010002692.1, from coordinate 15,218 downwards.
GCATTGATATATATGCATTAATATATATGTATCAATGCAATCGTGAAAACGCTACCCAAATACGGAATAAGTTTGTTACATAACATTTGTTTAATATTTTATCTTGTAAGATGCCTCTTGTAAAATGTATTCGCGAGCCAAGATTTTCATTTCAACGGCAACGCACCTATCTGTTTTCGGAACTTTGCCAAAGTAAGTTATTGTTCCCGCGGCTCGTTCTCTCGTATTTGCTTCTTGTCTGTTAGAAGGCGTATATTTGATTGTGTTTGACGTACATATTAATGTTACTAGTCGGGTTCTATGTTGCCCTAGTATATTCTGTCTTATTTTCAAACTACGATATACATATTTTTGTTTAAGTATTAGCTGCCTCTTGATAGTCTCGGGCTTAAGATGTCATTGTCACAAAATAATTTCCGTAGCCGCGGCGCCACAGTCTTGCCGAAGTTTGACATTTGCTCACAAATACAATACCTGATTTTACACTTCAGTTTCAGTTCGCATATACTCCAAGGGACTTCTTTATTGAAACAGACTCTAGCGTACGTAAGGGTAATATGGTCATTCGGTCAATATGTTCACTTTCTTATAACTCAAAAACTACAGCCTTGTTTGCATAGATGGCTCTGTGATACTCTTCATCAGTCAATAAAATATTAAAATTTCAAATGGGCTTATCGATGCCATTTAGAAATTCGACATTACAGTAAATATGATTAACTGCTTTTTTAGGTTTCCGTACCCAGAGGGTAAACAACGGAATCCTATTACTAAGCCTCCGCTGTCCATCCGTCCGTCCGTCCGTCTGTCTGTCAGCGGACTGTATCTCACGATCCGTAATAGGTAGACAGTTTCACAAAATGTGTATTTCTGTTGCCGCAATAAAAACAAAAAATATTTTTTTTTAAATATATTAAAAATTAAAAGGGGCTTCCCTACTGGAAGCGTATATTACGATCGTATGGAACCCTTCATGCGCGAGTCCGACTAGCATATGGTTTTAATTAATTTAAGTTTATTTTTCTAAGTGTTCCTTATTATTGCCAAAGCTTGTTTGCTATTTTCAACCGACTTCAAAAAAAGGAGGAGGTTCTCAATTCGACTATATTTTTTATGTGTGTTACCTCAGAACTTTTTTTTGTAGGTGAACAAATTTTGATGATTCATTTATTTGAAAACTAGTGCTTCTCATGTGGTTCCATATAAATTTTATTTGACAAGGTGGTTCCATATAATTTGTATTCTGACAAGTAGTTTTTGAGTTATCTTTAATAGTTCTCACGATCCGTAATAGGTAGACAGTTTCACAAAATGTGTATTTCTTGCCGCAATAAAACAAAAATTTTTAAATATATTAAAAATTAAAAGGGGCTTCCCTACTGGAAGCGTATATTACGATCGTATGGAACCCTTCATGCGCGAGTCCGACTAGCACATGGTTTTAATTAATTTAAGTTTATTTTTCTAAGTGTTCCTTATTATTGCCAAAGCTTGTTTGCTATTTTCAACCGACTCCAAAAAAAGGAAGAGGTTCTCAATTCGACTGTATTTTTTATGTGTGTTACCTCAGAACTTTTTTTTTGTAGGTGAACAAATTTTGATGATTCATTTATTTGAAAACTAGTGCTTCTCATGTGGTTCCATATAAATTTTATTTGAAAAGGTGGTTCCATATAATTTGTATTCTGAGAAGTAGTTTTTGAATTATCTTTAATAGTTCGTATTCAATTGACTTCGACTACATTGATGATGTTCTTATTTTATTTATATTGAAGTCGGTTGTACAATTTTTTTTATTTTACCAATTGTTTCCTTAATATATTAGTTATAGTAAACGACTTTGTATTTTTGTCTCTGTCCTCCTCCTAGTTTTGGTTTTTTTAGGGCAGTAAAGCTTAAGGTGACCATATTCCCCTTACGTTCCTTATTTTAAACCTAAAACTAATTATAAACTAACTTGCAATAAGACGGATAGGTTGTTACGTGGTGGAGCCATGCTGCAGCTATATTACTGGTATAGTCGTAGCACGAATGGGTCGGCTCGACCGGGGAAGGACCACGCTCTCACAGAATACCAGCGTAAAATAGCAGTTCAACACTGCTGTGTTTCGTAAGGTAAGTGTAGAGAACCAGAGACACTTTTTACTGGAAACGAGGCATTCCATCTTAGTCCTCCCGAGGATAGGTGAAGATGTCTATGGCTACAGCAATCTCTTACCATCAGGTGGACTGTGTGCTCGTTTGTTACCCTTATCCTATAAAAAAGGTGTATTGTTTACCTTCATCGCCACATTAATGTCAGAAATACGTATGTCAGTGATAATTAAGAGATTTGAAGTTTGTTTAAGATTTTATAAATGTCGAAAGTACATATGTCAATATAATCTACTTTTATTTTTATCTCCTTTTACGTGAGCCATGCTGCAGCTATATTAATAGTATAGTTGAGCGAATGAATCGGCTCGACCGGGAAGGACCACGCCTCACAAATACCAGCGAAATAGCAGCCTAATGCTGCTGTTGTTTCGTATGGTGAGTGAGAACCGGAAACCCTTTTACTGGAAAAGAGGCATTCTATCTTAGTCCTCACGGCTGACAACGCCTACATTTAAATTCGGAAACGAAGATAGATGTAGATGTCACACAGCAACCACTTACCATCAGACAGGTGCTCGTTTGTCACCCTATTCTATAAAAAAAAAAAAATCTGTTTGCCTCCTAGAACAATCAAACGCTATTTTATATAGTTAACTACTGAGCCCCGCCTATTTTTCCAATCTTTTTCATTTATACATCATCGTCATTATTAAAATTCACTTAATTTTATAAACCTCTTATTATCACAGATTATATAACCAGCGTGTGTTTCTAGCGTTTTAAAATTTAATATTATTATTTATAAAATATTAGCGATCCGCTCTGACTTTGCACAGGTGATTTCTGTATCTTGACAACAGCGCCACCTACCGGGTTCAATCGTAATATTAGTGGTTTTATTTAATGAATAATAGTATTGTTACTGCTTGACTTAAACGGAATATAACCGACATCGTCTTTACCACTGGCGACTAATACAGGTTTTATGGAAAAATATCTGCTTCAGTGTAGATTGACTTCTTATATCTAAGACATACCTAGACAGTATGCTTTTGAGATATTTTGTTTATTATAATACTAGCGACCTGCCCTGGCTTCGTCTGGATATGATGTAATAATGTGGCTTTATTTAGATTAAACAACATTTATTTTATCATTTTTTCGTTTTTTTCTTCAAAAAAATAAATCTTCAAGTTTTTCAGATAAAATATAGCCTAGATCGCTCATGGCATTGCTCTCTATTTGTTCGTAAAGTTTCAGCACAATCGGTTCAGCCATTCCGAAGTTTAGCCAGGACAGACCGACAGACAGACAAATATTAAAAAAATGGTTGTTTATGTCTCAATAGCATGCAAATAACCCCCTGAGCTTAATAGAAGCCAATTATTTCAATATTACAGACAGACATTTCAATTTTATTTATATGTATAATAAATTAGGTAGACTGGAAGAGAATGCCCTGTTGCATTTAGTTCGTCTTTTTGTACTTGGTGTGCAAATAAAGTTTAAATAAATAAATAAACAAATGTCACATTGTTTGACATAAAAGGAAAGTGTTCACAATCGTCGTCTCACCACTTACCGTAACCGTTACAGGCCTCTCCTATAGATTGCCACGTAGGGGGGAATTTGCCATAGTTGCCACGCTTGGCAAGCGGGATGGCAACTGCAGTTTTTTTTTATTTTTAGTCGTTATTAGGAAGACGCTGCTCCCCATCTCCTCATTTGTTTCCCTCTGACGCCTCTTACGACACCCACGGGATGATATAGGGTAATGGATATTCTTACATCGCCTCTACACGGCACCACTTGCAATTGACTAATTCAGGGTTTACGAAAATAAAAATCTGCTTCAGTACGTATACTTTATGATCACATATATAATATTGATTTATTACAATATAATAGTTTGCAATGGATTCCTTATGTTCAGAGTGCGATGTTGTAAACCGTACTATTTTATTATAATATTAAATTTTATAGCTGACATATGCATGAAAATCTACCTTAACAGGAGCTTATAGCAGTGCTTGAAAAGATAAACTTAACAAGTTAGAAACTTGTTTAAAAGCATTCCTAGTGAATACAACTTATAAAGGGCGATTCATACGTGTGACAATGTGTAGAGTAGTAAGGCACGTTTTATCTATTTCATTATAATTTTGGAATTCTAAGACTAATTATACGTGGTAGAGCCATGCTGCAGCTATATTATAGTTGTAGCATGAATGTGTCGGTTCGACCGGGAAAGAACCATGCACTCACAGAATATCAGCGTAAATTAGCTGCTTAATTTAATTAGATTTTTTTTTTTTGGTGAAGCTCCTAAATTTGGTAAGGAACAGGAAAAATTCTGTTGGTTGACTTTATGTATTTTTCGTGCATGTAGCGTCGCTAAAGTCTTCCAGTACCTGACCACCGTCTGCCAAATAGCCGAGCCGACTGCCAAATTAGATCATAAAGGTTAATATGTTCTGCGGTTGACTGTAGGTATGCACGTTGGCGGCATTTTCGGCGGAATGTTACTGGTAATGGATTTTTGTGACGCTCAATATTGTTAGTATAAGTAAGTGTTTATGACGTTATAGGCTGGACATAAAAATGATGGATAAACATTTGATATTATTCTTTGTTAATTTGCTCACTTAGTGTATTTTATTTTATAGAATAAGAGTGACAAACGAGCACACAGTCCACCTGATGGTAAGTGGTTGCTGTGGCCCATAGACATCTACATCTATCTTCGTTTGCGAATTTAAATGCAGATGCGTTGTCAGCCGTGAGGACTAAGATAAAATGCCTCTTTTCCAGTAAAAAGGGTTTCCGGTTCTCTACACTCACCATACGAAACACAGCAGCATTAAGCTGCTATTTTACGCTGGTATTCTGTGAGAGCGTGGTCCTTCCCCGGTCGAGCCGACCCATTCGTGCTACAACTAAACTATTAATATAGCTGCAGCATGGCTCTACCACGTAAAAAAATAATTACAAAAGTGTATAATAGGGTCTTAATATTTTTTTAAAGAATAAGGATGACAAACGAGCACACAGTCCATCTGATAGTAAGTGGATGCTGTATCCCATAGGCATCTACATCTACAAAAGTCCCTGAGGACTAAGATGGAATGCTTCGTTTCCAGTTAAATAGTTCTACGGTTCTCTACACTCACCATACGAAACACAACTGCAACCTACCTAGACGGACTTTTTTTTTTAAATATAATAAGGGTGACCAACGAGCACACAGTCCACCTGATGGTAAGTGATTGCAGTGGCCCATAGACATCTACATTTATCTTCGTTTGCGAATTTAAATGCAGATGCGTTGTCAGCCGTGAGGACTAAAATAGAATGCCTCTTTTCCAGTAAAAAGGGTCTTTCTAGCCAGAGAAGGAGTTCTATAAAAAACACACCTAACAAATGTGTGTGTTAATGTGTATCTTCGAGAGAAGAGGGAATAGCATTAGACTAAGCTGCTGCTTTGTACTTACTGCCTAATTAATTAAACCACTTACAATAGGGTACCACGTACCATGAACCAAGCACTAAATAATTATAATGTATAAAAAACATTTTTTTATAAGTTTTCTGGTCTCGCATGACTAGTTCATAGAATCTGCTGTCACGAAAATTATTTTTCCAGACCGATATGGCTTAAGAATCTTTAAGAAAAGAGCCTACTTTTTCTTCCAAGGCTAGCAATGTAACTTTCATAGTTATTAGCGATCGCTTTTTATGAGGTTAACGGCATGCTCGTTTGCCTCCTCTTCTGTAAAAAAAAAACTATTTAGTGCTGTGAATTTCAGTCTTTGTCTATTTAGGGAAAAAGAGTTTCAGTGACAGATCATAGATGTTTTATATATAATAAGAGTGACGGGCACGTGGTCCACCTGATGGTAAGTGGCTGTGGCCCATATAAATCTACATTTATCTTCGATTAAGAATCAAAATGCAGATGCGTTGTCATCTCCGAGGACTAAGATGCAATGCCTCGTTCCCAGTAAAAAGGGTCTCCTTTCTGTGAGAGCGTGGCCCTCACCCGGTCGAGCCGACCCATTCGTGCTACACCATAATATAGCTGCAGTATGACTCTGCCACTTCACAATTTAAAAACAAATATATAAACTTCTTCCATTTACAATGTAGCAGTACTCTTTATCTGCTTAGAAGTCTGTCTAAATAGGTACCACGTTCTTAACTATGTGACTGGGCTACACTTAACATCAGGTGGATTGTAAGTACGGTTTTCACTTCTATGTAATGTACCTTAAGTACTGTACCACCTTAAATGTAAGAATATAATAAATAAATTAAATTTGTAAATATTTACTTTGCCAATATCCGCTTAATAAAATAAAATGATGTGTCTTACCTAGTTTGAAGAGCACCTCCCGTCTCTCCTCACTGTGTGTGCCTATCCTCGTCACCATATCCCAGCACCACCTCCTCACCAGACACCAGCACACGATGACAATACGAGCGTGTTCGCCTTCACAGGCATCTTCAGGTGTAGTAGACTCTACGGTGGCTGACCGCTAAGATATATAGTCTACTACACCTGAAGATGCCTCGTGTAGAGGCGAAACACGTGTCGTATTGTCATCGGTGGTGTGTCTTTCCTAGTGTAGTGGTGGTGGGAGAAGTGGTGCTGGGATTAGTGGTGACGGGGATAGTGCACGCAATTGAGGGAGGCCGGGAGGTGCTCTTCAAACTAGGTAAGACACATCATTTTATTTTATTAAACGGATATTGGCAAAGTAAATTTTTCCAACTTTAATATAATGGATTTCCGCAAAGTAACGCCTGATTCTATTAGTTATATAATAAATAAATAAACATAATATAAAGCGTGACAACATTTAAATTATTCGACCATTCCCTCCAATATTTTTGCATATAAATGCGCTTAGAACTGTGAATACGTGATCTACTATATTTTTGTACGTGTACATTCGGGGAAAAAAATAGGTAGGGACATTTTTGACTGCTCTGGGTCCGCTCAGGTGAACGTAAATCACTTGTCTAGACGAGTTTTATGGTTGTGCTGATACACGCACTACATATAACATAAGCACTTTATTGTATTGAATTTTTGTGACCGACTGTACCGAGATTGGTTTTAAAGAAAATTATGTTTTTGAATCTTATTTTATTACTCACTGTTTCACTTTTAATCTAGTTTTATTATTTCAAACCTATTAAATTTTAATGTTAGTTTGCTTTGATTTCGATTTGTTTATTTTATCATTGAAAATTTAAGGTTTTCCCATTACTACGTTTTTTACGTGGTAGAGCCATGCTGCAGCTACTAATATAGTTGTAGTACGAATGGGTCGGCTCGACCGGGGAAGGACCACGCTCTCACAGAATACCAGCGTAAAATAGCAGCTTAACACTGCTGTGTTACGTATGGTGAGTGTAGAGAACCGGAGACCCTTTTTACTGGAAAAGAGGCATTCCATCTTAGTCCTCACGGGATCCTATAAAAAAAAAACAATATTTTGTCCTGTGGATTTTGCTTGCGAAGCATGTATGAAAAAAGCCTCGATGTCCTCAAACCGATGACGGTACAACCATCTTGTATATTCCAGATGCGAATTACACATTGATGACGCGTGTTATTACAGATACGTCTTCGCAATGTCAATCTTAACAATAACGAATATAGTAATAATAGTAGATAACGAACGAGTGTCTGGTGCGCGACTGATGGAAAACTTTGACCAATATTCCATTAATGCATGTAAGTTAGCGCATTCTTGGAAACATTAGACACAGTTAACGTAAAAAGGCAGATTAAAAAGATGACAATAGTGATGATGATGATGACGAAGAACACCGTCAAAGTTGCGAGACATATAGTAGCAAGATATTAAAGTCATTGCTGAATACAGCCTTCCTCAAAATAATACCACAAAGCATGGTTCTGAATCACCAACTGTCATCGACTTCCTGCATGTCTTAACAGGTCATCAGTCCATCTAGTGGGGTGCCATCCTATACTCTGGTTACCGGTACAAAGTTGCTTCTTTACAACCTTTCTTCTCCATCAGTTCGTCGGACTATATGGCCAGCCTATTGCCACTTCAACTTACTGATCCGTTGGGCTATGTCGATTACCCTATTTCTAATGCGATTATCATAATAATATTTTTTTTACGCAGTAAACTCCAATTTCCTCTCCTCACTGAGCTTTCTCATATGGTAAGCAGTGAACGTACCACGTTTTGATTCCATATGTCGCACTGGTGTTGGTGTTTTAAGGTTTTAAAAAAACGAGAATAAAGCCCGCTTTTCACTATGGAATATAATATAATATATATTACATCTCGAGATATAAATTAATATCGCTCACCATACTTTTAAATGGAATCGTTTACACTGAGCTATAATATATATTACATCTCAAACTATAAATATTTTTTTGATCGACCGAGCGATATTTTCATATTATATTTCGCTCCCTGTACCCCGCACACCGTTCCGCACCGCCGCAGAACCGTGTGGGGTACAGGGTAATCAATGACGAACACACACTGGTTAAAAGATATATCGCACAGTGTGAAAGCCAATCGCGGGATATAATTTATATTTCGGGATATAATATATATTATATCTCATAGTGAAAAGCCAGCCTTAGTGTCGTAATTTCTCGAACGCTGCGCAGCTGACTGATCACTCTAGTATTAAATATACTTACAAAAATGAGTAGACAATTCTTAAGTTGTAAAACCGCTTGCCAAGCGAAGCAACCAGAGCAAATATCACCCTATGAGGCAATCTATAGGGGAAGGCCTATGTTCAGCAGTGTTAATGATAATGATGATAATAATGATTCAAAAGTTCACTCACCCACAGATTAAAATAATCAATGAAGTTAAACTTATTGTAATGGGAATACCAATTATATTAAAACAGATATTTATTAACATTTATTATATCAATAGATCTTTTAAAATCAACAGTCAGCTCAGATAAGATCTATCTGATACGTGAATATTTTGTATAATTCAGAGCGATATAGATCTGAACAGTCAATAAAATATGCTTACCGTTAAAGGTTTGCGTACAAAATACTAATCACACAACTATAGGTCAACATTCGAGTTGATACCTACAGGGCCATAATATAGGTTATGATCAGAATATCTCATCTTTTTTATAGAATAAGGGTGACAAACAAGCACACAGTCTACCCGAAGGAACGTGGACGCTCTGGCCAATAGACATCTACATTTATCCTTGATTAAGTACCAAAATTCAGATGCGTTTTCACTTCTGAGAATTAAGATGGAATGCCTCGTTTCCAGTAAAGAGGGCCTCCGGTTCCCTACACTCACCATACGAAACACAGCAGCATTAAGCTGTTATTTCACGCTAGTATTCTGTGAACGCGTGGTCCTTCCTGGTCGAGCTGACCCATTCATGCATAGCTGCAGCAAGGCTCTACCAGCTAAAGAAATTGCTAACGATTCATGACTAATAATAAATTGAGTAAGTTCATTCCACTTACATTGGTACTTATTAGTCATTTCAAGGTAATCCGTTAATTAACGCACAACCTGTACTTATAATTCTTAATTTTCAGTTCTAAAATGCAAACCCATTACAAATATTAAAACAACAAAAAACATTCAACCCCAAGTTCCGAAACGCAACATTACAATAAAAGGTTGTGTATATCATGAAGCTTCTCGATCCCATTCTCAAATTCCGAACGCACGGCGCGCATAAACATGGCGGACGTCAGAAGGTGTGCTTTATAAAAATAAAGAGCGATTTATTAAAGGGTACACATTTAGATCCCGGTCACGTGCGGCACCGGCCAGATTTGAGCCCCGCGAAGGTATGCCAGTAGTTCTTCTACTTTGATATAAAGTTTTTTCTTCCTTCTTTCTATATTGAAACGTAATGAAGATGCAGTATAATGTCCTGATTTGAATGGACTTTGAACATTTTTGATTTGCTTGCGCCCGATAGAATTTTGTAACTTCATTAGAGCTTTAAACCAGTGGCAAGAAAATATTAATATGAATTTAAATTACATAATACAGTTTTATATTTGATATTATATATACTTACTCTTATATTATTAAATACATACAACATACTTCAGCTACCGATGGACCCATCGGAATTATTAAATTAAAAAAAAAACTAACAGAATCATCATCATCATCATTACAGCCCTTCACAAGTCCACTGCTGAACATAGGCCTCCACCAAGGAATGCCACAAAGCACGGTCCTGAGCCACCTGCATCCATCGACTTCCTGCATGTCTTACCAGGTAGTCACTCCATCTAGTGAGGGGACGCCCTACACTTCGTCCGCCGGTACGAGGCCGCCACTCAAGAACCTTTTTTCCCCATCGGTTGTCGGCCGGCCCATTGCCACTTCAGCTTACTAATCCGTTGGGCTATGTCGGTCACTCTGGTTCTACTGCGGATATCCTCATTTCTAAGTTTATCACGCAGAGAAACTCCGAGCATAGCCCTCTCCATAGCTCGCTGAGCGACCTTGAGCTTTTGAAAAACCGACAGAATAGGGAACCTTATTTCGAAACATTGGTAGATTTAGTAGGTTTCAAAAAAAGACATTTGCCAAACGAAATTTATTTTATTACGACGAAAAGATATTTCATATCAGTGTGATAGATTAGAGTAGGTCTGCTCTGAATCACCAGACTTCACACGGCCTCAAAATATTTTTAATTTCCGAGACATGTTTCCACACACACAGGTTTCCTCACAATATCTGTCTTCACTGTTGAGTTGCACATTAAGTTTCAATATACAATTTGATTGTTGCCGGTGAGGATCGAACTCGGTTTATTCATGTATTATGAAATTTTTAGATGAGCAAATTCCCTGAACTACTACGCTTTTGTTTTTGAATCTTATTGACGAGACAATAATTTTCCTCATCTTATATTTTAAAAAAATAACACTTTTTACTTTTATATATTTCAAAAGCGGAGAATAATTGATTCACCAAATCTAATCCCATAATCTGTCAACAGGATTATATTAACCTTAGACATACGCGGGCTGGATTGATCCCAATACCTGATGCGCCGTCACGTCCCGCACTTTGAATGGCAAATCAAGAGAAGGTAGACCTTCGGGGCCTCTGAGACACCGTATGAAAATAAAATGATTGCGAAGGGTCCGAGACGGCACTGTATTAAAATATCCCCCAAGGTCCGGGATATCTAGCGAGCACCTGATGTTTGCGTGAAATAGTTTGTCGAGTTTTGTTTGGATTTGCGTTTGATAAATGATGTGGAAAGATTTTTATTGGTGGTTTTTGTTTCAGACTTATATTACGCCATTTATATTTAATATTATTGGTGATGTTAGAAAATTGAAAACACTAATAAGTGTGTTAATACTTGCACAATATGTGATACGCGTCCAACACCTAATTTAATCACAGTGTCACCTAATGTAAGCTTGTATTTTGTGTAGTAAAATTATAGCCTGCAACGCTACTCCTGTCGCAAACAAGCAGCTTTTCTCACAATTATTTCTTTGGTGCCGGCGGAGATCGAACCCTGGTTGTTCGCTTACTGTAAAATTAACGATGAGCACGTAGTCTCTGAGCTATCACGGGTCTAATGGCAGAAAACCCATAAATCAATTACAGAACTGATAGTTCACAAACTCATCGCTAAACCGTGTAGTGGCAGTGTAAAAATATCCACTACATCACATCGTCCCGTGGGTGTCTTAAGAGGCGAGAGATGGAAATTAAAACAGGTGATGGGCAGCAGCATCTTCCCTATAACAACTCAAAATAATGTAATTTAAAATTAAAAAAATTGTACAACCGACTTCAATATAAATTATTAAGAATAACTAAAAACTATTGGTCAGACCTTGATCAAATTTATATGGTACCAACTTTCAAATAAAAAAAAGAATCATCAAAATCGGTAATAACAATAACATAAGTAATATAATACTGAAATGTATTAAGGTATATTGAAATGTTCGTTTGTCGATTGGCGGATTTGACAAGTCTTTGAAAGATATGATTTTTAGAATTTCACAAAAATCTAAAAATTGCTTTAAAATCTTATTATGTATATGGAACCACATGAGAAACACCAGCTTTCAAATAAAAAAAGAATCATTGAAATCGATTCACCCAGAAAAAATTTATGAGTACCGTCTCCTTTTTGAAATCGGTAGAAAAACTGCGGTCGACAACTCGCCGACCTAGCATGGCAAATATGGCAAAATCCTGTCTATTAGGCAATCTATGGGGAAAGCTTATGTTTAGCAGTGGACTTTTATAGGCTGTAATAGATGGATGAAACTGATGGTGATATGCAGCATTAACGATACGAGTTTGTGATTGCTCCATAACACTCTCAAGAATGATAGGAAGTCTGTGCCCAGTAGTGGGATGCAAATAAGCTTCTACTTTACTTTTTCCTGCTGCCAATCATTCTCCAAAAGAGCATCGTCCCTGGGTCGATATTTGAGTCGATATTTGAGTTGATATTTGAAAGCAAAAATTAAAATACTCCCCCTTAAATATCTACAATATACCCTTAGTATAGTTATACGTTGTCACTTCCTTCTGCAGGTGAAGGGTTAGCAACACGGACGTAATAGATCGACTCAGCATTAATTAGCATGAATTAAGTCTCTGATATCCGCGCCAGATTAATGCAGATATCTTACTGAAGGTCTACCCATAATACAGAGTGTTTCATTTATCTTTTTTGCTTTTATATTAAAACCTTTTTACCTGCTAATAAGTGGCTACTACAGCCCATGGACACTTTTAACCAACTTCAAACAAAGACAAATATTTGTCAGGAATAGCACATGCATTGTCACTTCTAAAAAATGCCACACCGACTAATGTCATACACAGCAGTAGATGCATTGCTGCTTGCCGTCAGAAATAGGTGTTTTCAGGTCAGTCATTTTACTAGGCAAACCTTTTCCTGTCTTAAATACCTTATTTAAATACGTATTACATTATATTGTTAAAGTAAGTTAAAGTTTCAGCCTATATACGTCCCACTGCTGGGCACAGGCCTCCTCTCATTTCTGAGAGGGTTTCAGGCAAGGAAATGTCCGCCGCGCTGCCCCAATGCGTGTTGGCGAACTTCACATGTCTTCGAAATATATTTTTTTCTTATTTCTCAGACATGCAGGTTTCCTCACGACGTTTTCCTTCACCGTCGAGCACGTGGTAAATCAGCACTTAAAATTACAATTAACAATATTATGTTGTATATTATTGTACTCGTATTTTATTACTGTAGCTTATAAGCAAAGGCTAATTAATTACTATTGCTATTATTTTATATTTTTCTATGAACATTAAACAAGAGTATACTTAGTATTTTCTATGTTTGAATTATAAGAAAAATAGTAGCAGTTTTTTAAGGTATCAATAAGGTCATAAATAAATCAATATTAATTATTTAAAAATTATTACTACACCGAGGCCTTCGATTTTATTTTATTATAAATATAAATACAAAAACGTTCAATAATTGTATAAACAAAGATAACCCCTTCTTGCACCATAGACTTTAAGATATTCCTTTATAGTCCGGTCAAATTAGACATGCAAGGATACAAAAACTCGCATACAGCTGAAAATTGATACGAATGTTCGGAACATTACTATAAATAAAATTTAAAAAGTCCCCATCGATCCCACCCTTGCAATTTTTTTTATTCAATGTCAAAGTTCGCAAAAAAGGGTTTTTTTCGTTTTTCAGCCAAACGGTAAGTTTTATTATAAAATTAGATATAACAAAAATTGTAGATCATGCAATTATCTTCTATACTTTTTATCTTAACAGTCACCGTTTTTGAGATATAACGATTCAAAAAGTTGAAAAAATTGTGTTCTTTATAATATGCATACGTTGCTACGCCACCGTGAGTTAGTGTACTTGGCATGTTCTTGCCAATTATTTTAAATGTCAATTTCAATAAAATATCACTATCGCTAGACGAGGACTTGCGAGTTAAGAGTAAGTTATTTCCAAACTTCATTTCGAGACTAATAGTATTTCATTTATGGCTTTTGAAAGAAGAGCAGATATATCACTCTTGCCATGCGGACAATTGAATAGGAGACAGATATTGCTTAAATTTACACTGGCGTATATATTAAGGGACTGGGTTTCTTTCGAGTTGATTTCCTTTAATTATACTATTTTGTTTGTATAAGTTACACAGACCGATAGAAAAATATTTTTACTTGTATTACAGCTTCAGTGATGTATATACGTGGCGTACTTATGCATATTATAAAGAACACGACTTTTTGAATCGTTATATCTTAGAAACGGTGACTCTCTACATTTACACTACATTTTTGTTCTACCTAATTTTATGATAAAACTTACCGTTTGGCTGAAAAACGCAAAATACCAATTTTTGCTAATTTTGACCTTGAATAAAAGTTTTTGCAAGGATGGGATCGATGAGAATTTTTTATATTTCATTTATAATAGTGTTCCAAACTTTCGTACCAATTTTCAGTTGTATGCCAATTTTTGGTAACCTATTAGTATCCTAGTACTATTTTTGGTCTAATTTGACCGGACTATTATTATTACTATTATTGGAGAATTGTCTCCTGATCGTAAATAATAATTATCCTTCATAGTAGTAACATCTATTAATTTTGCATTACTAGCATAGCATATTTTTTATTCACAAAGCATTCTTAAGACTATAAAACTGTATTGTTTTGTGAGACTGTGTGCTATTTTAGTAAAAAATTAAATAAATAAAATTAATGTAGGTTGAACTTATTATCTAACCGTCGAACAATGTTGTAATTTTTTACTATCCTCAGTAAAATCGCGAATCAGAAGTTTGAGAATTTAACCTTAAAAATATTGGTTTCTAAATTAGGGTTTGGATTCAACCTGTATATATTTCAACGTACCTTTACAAGGTAGCGGAATCTCAAGGGGTAGTTGAATAAATTGCTTCAAATAATTCCTGAATTACCATTTTTAATCTGCGACGAGATGTTGCAAGAATGAATTACGTTAGCGTCGCTCCCTTAAGATTTGGCAAATTGATAAAGATCTACGCTAACTATTCTCGACTCTTCTTCATTTGTATTAAA
>JAGSMP010002691.1:0-20218 GCA_029286625.1 Parnassius orleans | reverse complement strand
TATCCTTCATAGTAGTAACATCTATTAATTTTGCATTACTAGCATAGCATATTTTTTATTCACAAAGCATTCTTAAGACTATAAAACTGTATTGTTTTGTGAGACTGTGTGCTATTTTAGTAAAAAATTAAATAAATAAAATTAATGTAGGTTGAACTTATTATCTAACCGTCGAACAATGTTGTAATTTTTTACTATCCTCAGTAAAATCGCGAATCAGAAGTTTGAGAATTTAACCTTAAAAATATTGGTTTCTAAATTAGGGTTTGGATTCAACCTGTATATATTTCAACGTACCTTTACAAGGTAGCGGAATCTCAAGGGGTAGTTGAATAAATTGCTTCAAATAATTCCTGAATTACCATTTTTAATCTGCGACGAGATGTTGCAAGAATGAATTACGTTAGCGTCGCTCCCTTAAGATTTGGCAAATTGATAAAGATCTACGCTAACTATTCTCGACTGCTTCTTCATTTGTATTAAAGTCTAAACCTAACACAAAAGAAACACGCGATTTAGAAGCTGTATCACCGGAAGAAAAGCTGGCAGTGACATTAAGGTAAGCAATAAAAACTTTTTATAATTTATATGTATTTATTTATATATCAAGTTAAAGGATAAATCAAAGCAAAGCAATTTTACTTTAATTGTGTTAAGAAGAACCATCAACCTCGATTCTTCCATAGGCGTTGTATTTTGCTGTTGGGTGCTAGCGGTGCTACTACCGGTAGTACCTGCATTTAGGTTTTGAGTTGTGTAGAAGTTCCTGGTGCAAAAAAAATCATCATAGTAACAGTTTCGATTATTTTGCAGTTCTTGTATTTCAGCTTCGAAACTAAATTAAAATTCTTGACTTTAAAAGTGCTTGATTATAGGTAGATAATTTTTACTGTGCTAGAAATACTTAAAAAAAATTTATCCATTTCGTCATTCTGCTTTCCATCTTCATCGTTTTTTTTTTAATAAATATTCCATTAAAACCGCCGATGCACTTGTTTCTTGCAATTTCTTTCGTTTTGTCGTTTTTGGAATGTCAGGAAACACTGATCTAGATGAATCGTACATAGACACCGAAGATTCAGGACGCTCCGAGATAATTGACGAGTCTTGAGATTCTTCATTATTAGTCACATTGGCAAGAATTTCCGCAGCAGATAAGCTATTTTCATCATCACCATCATCTGTGTTGTCCACTGACGTCACTGTAGACCGTTCTTTATAATGTGGTAATAAAAAAGACATTTCAGTTTCATATTGCCATTTTTTATTAGTATTAGCACTCTGACCACTTTTAGTTGCTTTCTTTTTAATGGCTCTTCTATGATATTCCCTTAAGTTTTGCCATATCTTCTTACATTCTGACGCTGTAACAAAATAATATAAATATAAAGAAAAATTGGTTGTTTCAGGTACTTGATTAGTGGCTGTTCATTTAGGACTATGAGTTCAAGCTTTCGGTTAGGCGAAAGTACCATCCAGTCGATATTAAAAGATGTGTGCAATGCGATTATAAATACAATGAAGGGAAGTTCATGCCCACACCTACTACCGAAGACTGGAAAAGAATCGCAGATGGTTTCAATAAAAAATGGAATTTTCCAAACTGTATAGGTGCCATCGACGGCAAACATGTAAACATAATTGCTCCTCCTAGCAGCGGCTCGCTATTTTTTAATTATAAAAAACACTTCTCTATCGTCCTCATGGCTGTCGTCGATGATAAATACAGATTTATAGCTGTCGATATAGGGGCCTATGGCAAGAATAGTGATGGCGGAATTTTGGCATTGTCAAGATTAGGAATAGCGATTGAAATGAATACATTTAATATTCCAACTGACACACCATTACCTGGTACTGAAATAATAATGCCACATGTTTTGTAGCCGACGAAGCGTTTCTTTAAAAAGGAATTTATTGCGACCATATCCACGTTCAAGTGGCATTTCAGAAAAGGAAAGAATATACAATAATCGCTTATCGCGAGCTCGCAGAGTAGTTGAAAACGCGTTCGGCATCTTATATCAAAATTGGAATTTATAATAAGAATTTGCATTTACACCCAAAATATGTTGATATTGTGGTCTTTGCGACGTGTATTTTACACAATGTCATGCGGTGTTATAATATAACATCCGATGATGAAATCAACACAAGGCAGAGTTCGGCCAATAATGATGATGAACAGAGATTACTAAGTAATCTAAGTACAATTCAGAAGATATAAGTGAATCTTCGGCATCTGCTTTTGAAACTCGTGATATGTTTGCAACTTATTTTCAATCTCCCGAAGGACAGGTTCCGTGGCAGCATTTAATATAGATCATGTATAATTAATATGTAATAATCGTAGAAGTTGGTTATAATATTATTGGCTTATTAAGAATATTAAACAAGTTTCTATACTAAGCTGGGATTTTATTACTGATTACCTATATTAAATAAACGTAAGGCACTTTATTATAACATACAGACACCCAAACTAAAAAAATATATATATGACGTAGATTTAATATTTTATATCAGTAAATTCTGGGATTTTATATTACTGTATGTGAAAAACTAATTTTACGATAAACCAAGATTTTCGAGTGTCCAGAAAATCGTAGGTACTGTTAACTGTACAATAACATACCTACTTTTTGGATGTAACAGGTTGAATTAAATTTTCTCAACAATGTACTTTAATGAAATGACTTATAAGTTTTAACATTATTATTAATATCTATTAGAATCACACATATTTATTTGTTCGATAGCTGAATTTCTGTAGATTATGGCAAAATCAATAACTCAAAAAAAAAAATTCTTACCTGGTTGCGACAATACAATAGCGATTTCATTCCATGCCTTTTCCTTCTTATGTACGTCACTATATTTCGGATCACGAAGGTCGTATAGTAGCGGATATTTTCGCACTTCTTCTATCAACTTTTCTTTCAGCATGATTTTCGAAAAATTATCACCGTGTACCGCCAACGTGCACTCCGTCCTTCGATTCTATAGTGAATGATGGCGGGCGGGGAAGGCACAGGGCGGACGGTGGGCTGGCAAATGGTTGCCCGTCACGCGTCATCGCAAACGCATAGTCGTTACGTGGACAACGTTTGGTCGTTGCGTGGACGACGTATGGTCATTGCGTGACAAACGTGTCGGGGTTGACCTCTAGTGTACGATGCGTAGGCCACTCGTTGTACACTACTTTATAATCATTTTTTGAAATTGAACCTTGAACATATGATACAGGGCTTAAATTTCAATGTCTAGCATAGAGTCGAGTCGCCGGTGAGTTGTTATAATGTGCGAAAACCTTAAAAGTTGCAAATGAGACTATTTGGCGGTTTTGGTCACACCTTCTATGGTGAAATTTAAATTTTTTATTAGTAAATTATTTCTTATGCCTTTAAGAAGATGTGGAGGGTCATACAGAGGAATAATCTCAGTATTATTTATTAACATAATATTATCTTTAGGAGTTTCTCCTCTTTTAAAATAATTGCCCCTAGTTTCATTCATCTAAAGTTTTATGGCCTGTTTATTATTTGCCCCTTGGTCACATACTGTAGCCATCACTATTAACCCTGCTTGTTGTATCTCTGTTATTACTTCTTTAATTTGATTCGCTAATTCTGGTCCTTTTGTTGCACTTGATGAAAATGAATTAAGCCCCGTATTCATGGGAAACATTTGTTGAGCAACAGTTGACAAACATTGTTGATGAAACGGGGAGAACGTTGATTAAACTTTGTTTAAATCAATATACGTTGTCCACACGCCAGTCTGCGTCAAAATGTTGCCGGAGGAAGTAGTGTTGTTGTGTTCTCTGTATCTGATGTATAGGATTTCTATTAAAAAAAAGAAAAAAAAAAGATGGTGGGTTCGAAACTATCTCCTGCAAAGAGAAAATTTGATGAGTGACCTCAGAATGACAGATGGATCATTTATTAACTTTACGAGAATGTCGAAAAGTGATTTCGAACATCTTCTGGAAATGATTGGTCCGTCAATAGCCAAAAGGGAAACAAACATTCGTCGGCCAGTTTCATCTCAAACGAGGCTGGCTATTACATTACGGTATCTTGCAACTGGAGATTCATACAGTTCTCTTTCATACACATTCAGAGTATCTAAACAATTGATCAGCAAAATCATACCACATGTATGCCAAGAACTAATTAACTCGCTATCAGGATATGTCAGGTAGGTACAAAAACAATATTTGTGTAATCAAGTATTTTAATAGTAAAAAAAAAACACAAAAAAACAGTTTATGCTATTGTGTTGATTCATCACTGAGATAGTTAACTAAGTTTTAACTATCTCAGTGATGAATATAAAGTTCGGTAAATTGAAATGGCTGATGGTAATACATATATGTCTTGCTGGTGTATGGGAATTCTTATTTCATCGTTTTCTCTAAAGCTATTATTATATGGATTATAAGAATGGACTTCATAACTTTCAATAGAAGTATCGAAGTTTGGTAAGTCATTAATCTGTAGTATATTCATACTTTAAATCCTAAGGACTTAAGAAAATCTTTATTATTTTTACTCAAGGTCTTAACTTTTTTCTTGCGTCTTTGCACCTTAGAGAGTATAGAAGTAATAGGACGCTATAAGTAGACTGTAGGGTTTTTATAGTGCAATATCATTTTACTTTCCTCAAATGAAGGCGAATTTCAATATATTGTTCTTTGAAATTAATTCTGTAGCCAAATTGATCTAAAACTTTAATAGTTATAGATGCAATATTATTTTTATTCACTGGGAAGTAAATAACGTTCTGAGGTATTTCTATGTATTGATTATCTGCAGCAGTTTTAGATACAAATTCGTGAATAATATGAGTAGGTAATCCGTTGCAATATGAGCCGTATATGAGATCACATTCGATTCTGATCACAGATGGGAACTTGCAATCAACATAAGAATATTTTGATGTTGAGTTTATTACTGAAAAATATAGTAAACTGCATTCGTATTGACCTGATAAATTCAGAGACGGTTGAAAGTAGGATTCCAATTCTGATTTATTTCCTGAGATGGTAACTGTTATAGACATGCTTGTATACTGAGCAATTTATGAAGCTCTTGTTTATTTTATGTCTTGATTGCGCCAAAAATTCTCCAAAAAAATCAAACAAAGATGTCCACAATTAAAAGGGTGATCACGCTGTATGTTATCATAACCATAGTGGACTTTAGGACCAAAATATTTTATCAATTACATTGGAGGTTTAAGATTTCCATAACTGTCGAAATATTCAACATAATTATTAAATTTTACATAGGCTACCCAATGAGATCCAGGATTTGAGGAAATATCTAAATTTATAACTCCACATTCTTTTTTAAAAGGGTGTGTTGGGAGCTCATCTCTCATAAAGGCACCTCGAAAATAGGAAATATTATTTCCATACTTTAGAATGTCAATGTTAGTTAAGGCGCGTTTGGGTAGCCTATATTCTAGTTTGTTTTCTTTAGATACAAAAATGCTAAATCCATTTTTATGCGGTTTAAACTGTAACCCATTTCCGATACAAAGAGCTTCCATTTTTTCATTGTGTCTCTGCAATTCAGCAAATTGTTTTTTAGCCATTTTGATTTCATTTATAGTTTTAAGTATACCAGCTGCACCACCTGCTAAGGCTCCCGTAGCCGATAATCCAGCAAAAATCGGAATCAAAGGTAATACCCCGCCAGTTTTTGGTATAGGAATAATGCGAGGAAGTTTTATAACAGAATTATCAACTAGTTCTCTAGCAGCAGCTATAGCTAGTTCAATTGCTGCTTTCTTGCATTTTGGTTTTAATTTTGCACGTCTTTTCGTTTTTGTAATGATATTCTTAAAATTATTTTTAAATCCATTCCCCAACTTTCTCGAAGACATTTTATTACTATTGCCATTATTTAGGCCAGCCCCAGTTTTAATTTTTGTTTCCATAGCTTTGCTTACTATCTTTGCTGCTAACTTTTCTCCCAAATTTGCATCGGGAGCAATCTCTCGTGTTTTTGCCATTTTTAACAAAACTAAATCCGCCTTATGTCGATCCTTTAAGTTTGAAGATTTGTGATATGCAATTTCGTGTTCTTTACAATATTTGTCTAATTTGTTTATACCTTTGACTCGGCGTGCAAGTTTTTTGATTAAATTTGTAGCAGGAGCACAATAATTGTATCCTGCTAAATGTAATTCAAATGGTAAATTATTAATCAACCAATTGAGAAGACTACTCTCACAAATGTACATCATAAGACTGTTTAATCGCGCTTGGGATATTTATTAAATATACCATTTTTTTATTTGTTCTTAATGTTAAACACAAAGGTCAGCAAGTCTATTACGAAAACTTATCGATCCAACTGTTTTCAGTAGAAGACAAACCTAGTCATTTTACTACTAACTTTATTTCCTTTCTTTCTTAAAACTTTTTCGTCTAAATATATGTTTGGATTTTTGGTCTTTTGTGGCTCTTGCGCATAAAATCCTCCTAAAATTGGTTGACCTCTGATTGTATCTTCAATTAAGTAAGTGGTTGGAATCGTGTTCTGTAATTTTCGAATTTTAAATATTTCTGTCGACCAATTTGGAGTATATCCTTTTTCAAATGTACTTTTGTATTTGCTTATACGCACATAATCACCTACTTTAAACTTACGTTTTACATTATCATTCTTTACCAATCTAAGGTATCTCTGCAGTATTCGTTTTTTACTTTTATTATTAACATTGGCTGGAATTTCACCAATAGTTCGATGATAAGTGTGATTGTATTCGTAAATAACATTATTAAGAGTATTGCCTATCCAGTTATAATTACCCTTTAAACTAAATGCTTTATTCAATTTAGATTTCTAAGTTCGAATAAATCATTCAACTATGGAAGCCTTCTTTGTTGAAAAGGTTGAGTAATGATTGTAAGAAATCATAATTTTTTTTAAACTTATCGTTATAAAATTCTGCTCCATTGTCGGTTTGTAGGTTTTTGTGTACACGTGTTTTTAGGAGTTTCATAAAATTATAGCATGCGTCCTCTTTACTTTTAGTCTTAATTGGAAAAGTCCAAGCGTATTTCGAAAATGTATCAATAACGGTAAGAATAAATCTGAAGTTTTTGTTTTCCTTAGAAACTGATTGCATATCAATTAAGTATGCTTGCCATAAATCATCTATATCTTTCGCAATAACATTTCTACGTGGGAAATTCACCCTAGCATTTCTATGAATTACATTTACTACATCGGCTCTACTCATGTTCCAAAATAATGTATTTTATTTTATTATTATGTTGGTAGTTATTAAAAATGATTAATTTATGCTGCTTGTTACTTAAATAAATACAGACAATTTTTTAGTAATTTGCAACATGAGCAACTTCGCCAATACTGAGTAAAAGCTAGTAATAATTAGTATTTATTCCTTTATAATGTTAGCTTCTTTTAATTCTTCAATGATCGATAAAATTTCATTATTATGATTTGTATTGCCCGCATCTTTTGAAGCTATTAAAAGTTTTAATCTATCAACTAATTCATTTGGATCGTCCTAATATACAATATCAGTATTGATTTTATATTTCTTAAGCTTAGGTAAATTACCTCCAAGCTTTTCTTTGATTTTTTTATATTTGATTAAGGTCTCGGAAAATAATGGTTTAATTATTTTTCGATATTTAATTCCCTTATCACCTCTTATTTGACCTCTAGGGTTAAAATCTCTCTTATGAGCGTTAGTCCAATAGTTATGAGCGTTAGTATGATGTAGAATATCTTTGTATACGAGTTTATCAGCACTTGATACTAAATACAAATCAGGTTTTTTTTCTAAGTAGAAGTTCTCTTAACCCGTTAGTTAAATTGTAAGATTTGTCTCCAATTTTTACTTAAAAATACAGTTTCGTTATCCAAACTGTCAATTTTAGAAAATGTAACTTCTGAATTTCCAATCGTATAGTTTTTCTTTTCTTTTCTTATCCCAAATGGTATATTTAAATTATCATCGTAAATATCACAGATATCATTCGATCTAATGAAACCTCTAAATTGTCTTTAATTTCATTTTTGGGAATTCTGCAGAACTCAAGTCAGTATCGTAATAGTTCTGAAATTCCGATTCAAATGATCCAGCAGAACTTGCGCATGATTGCATCGATAAATTATGGTCTTGATTTGGTTTTTGGTTATTTACTATGATTTTAAGGGGCTCTGTAACAGATTTTAGCATTTTATCTAGGCATAAGTTCAGTTCATGTTCATTATTTTTCATTTTTTTTATTCTTTATGGAGTCCACAGACTTCATTAATTCCATTTTAATTTGCTTTTCCATAATGCTTTACAATATTTCATTCTATCGCGGCTACGATAAAACTAAATAATTTAATTAAAAAAATCATTTATAATAGTTTACTCGAGGTTAAAAAAAATCAAAATTATTTCTATACCTGTCATTGTTTAACGATGAGTCTTTGTTAATACAAACAAAATTATGCGGCTTACTCCAACTTATATTAAAAATATTTTTAAATTGATTCTATGACATATCAGAACTAACATGTTCTTCATAAATATGTTTTAAGTTCACATCATCTTGTTTAAATATTATAATAAAATTGGCATTGTCTCGTAGTAATTGTTTCGGAATTTTTGAGTAGGTCTGAGATAAACAAAAGCAATCGATTTGCTTATGTCTGTCCATAGAAAAATTATGACGAATGTTGATTTGATTTTCACAAGCAACATCATCAAAAATAAATACAGAATTGTTTAAAGCTTCACTTGGATCTATGACGTCTTTGTTATCATTGAACTCATAAAATGAAATATTACGTACTCTCTTAATTACTTCTCGTAAAAAACGATATTTTGGTTGATAGTTAGTTTTTGAATACAAGTAAAGATTTTGAAATTTAAGTCCATTTCATGCACAATAAACTTATTACAACGTTTGTTTACCGCAATTAGAGGGACCGCATATTATACAGCAGATGGTATTTGGTAGAGAATGCTATGTCTGATCTTGTGACAGAAAATCAATATTAATATTGCTAACGCTTTGTGATATGGGTTGTTTGATCAACTTCATCGTGGTTATTGAATGAGTTACTAACCTACAAACATAGGTATATATTTAAATTTTGCATGAACAATATTGGAGAGAAATGCATGTCATACCATGTCTGGTCTGCTAAATGTTCTCCTATTCTCATGTTACAAATTTCTTAGTAGATCTATGCTTACTTTGCAAAATAATGCTATTCTGATCTTACAAATCCTGAGTATATTATGCTTATTCTGTAAATTCTCATTCAATTCTCATCTAAGGCCTGAATTCCTCTGTCGCTGACGTCGGTCGCGTACCGTCAGTCGCGTAGCGCGCTGACCATCGGCGCTAATGAAAACATCCGTAGTGCGATACCGACCGCTCCACGGTACAGGCGACTCCAAGTGGATTTGGGATAATTATGAATCCGTTTATAAATTGTTTAGTTGCTGCAGTATACTTACGCAAGCGGAGACGGCGTCAATGTAGAAAAAGATATCACATTCACCCAATTGTTGCTGATAGGGTGACGAATGGTGAATTTTCTACATTATTTGAAAAGCTACGTCAGGACGAGGAAAAATTCTTTAATTATTTTAGAATGAAAGTAAAAACTTTTGATGAACTGTTATCAAAGTTAGAAAATCACCTGAAACACTGCTCCATATATCGAGAAATTATACCTCCAGTGGAACGACTTGCTGTTACATTGAGGTGAGTTACATAATATCAATCTATTATTGGAACATAATAATAAGAAAGAAAACAATACATTTTTATATAAGCTTTTATTATTTTTGTAAAAAGAAGTAAGTAGTTATTTATTTTGTTGAAGGATTATTTTACTTGTCTTCGTTGGCTTTCTAGTAATGCCATGGATGGTTTAGTATCCTTGAGAAATAATTTGGGATCGGAGTTTGATGTATAAGTAGTGGGACGTACTTGGTACATCACACATTCTTGTGAAATGGTATTTGATATATCAGGGAAAGTTTCATATTCATGTACGTTGATCGGATCTTGACTGTGTAAAATCGATTCAGACTGTTGAGAAAAATACGAATCTGAAGAATTCGGTCTACTGGTTATTTCAAATGGATTGTGCATATTACTAATTTCCATTGCTTTTTTGAGCATTTCTGTACGGAAAATTAATTTTTGATGCGTTGTAAACTTTTCTGTTATTGGCAGGAGAGACATGAAAAAATTCATGTCATCATTTTTAAAAAGTTTGGCATTCTCTTTGAACATCATTAGCATCTCTTTATCGAATTCATCATTGTCGGTCTGTTTTCTTTTTCGCTGATTTTTATTAGAATATTTATTACGAAAATTAGAGTCTGTAGAATTTTCTTGAGCTACACTTTTCTGTAATTCTGTATTTACTTCAAGTCCTGTGCTTCTTGGTATGTCCTGACTGGACGTACTTGGCACGTCTTGATTAGATATGCTTGGGATATCTTGATTAATTGCGCTCGGTGTAGCCTGATTACTTTCGATAGAGTCCTCAACTTCAGCTTGGTGTTTTTTATCAAGAAATTTCATATCTTCAAAATATATGTACACCTTTTTTTTACTTCCTCCTGATCCTGAGGGAGTATTTTTTAAGACATTTTTGCAACGCATATAAGCATCTCTTGCAGTTTTCCATCGTTGCTGCACAATTTTTTCTGAAACAATAAAAAATAAGAAGAAAGAGTAAAATTAATACATATTACACTTTACAGATTCCTTGCGACCGGTAATACCTACATAGATCTACATTACCACTATCGGCTTGGAGAATCAACTATTGGCAAAATCGTTACAGAAGTGTGTACAAAATTTGGGATGTTCTGCACGACGAAACTTTAAGACTGCCTTCGTCACATGAAGATTGGCTGAGAATCGCTGAGGTTTCGAATCACGAGCAAATTTTCCGAATTGTGTTGGAGCGATAGATGGCAAGCACGTCCGTATTATTTGCCCTGCATTCAGTGGAAGTTTATTCAGTAATTATAAAAAATATTATTCAATCGTTCTGTTGGCTATGTGTGACGCTAATTACTGTTTTAAGTATATTAATGTGGGTGCTTGTGAACAGATTCTGACTCAATAATATTTAGGACTGTAACTTGTATGCAAAATTACAAAGCGGCGAAATAAACCTACCAGAACCGAGACAAGTAGATAACAGCCGGACACCGTTTCCTTACATGATTGTAGGGGATGCAGCGTTTGAATATCACGTCATATTTTAAGACCATACGCTCGTAGTAATATGACTCACAAGAAAAAAATATTCAACTACCGTCTTAGTAGGGCAAGACGCTACATAGAATCTACTTTTGGTATTATGTCTAATAAATTTGAAGTATTTCACAGGCCTATGAGGACTTCATTGATTAACAGCATCAAAATAGTCAAAGCATGTTGTGTATTACATAACTTTATAAGAGTACGTGATGGATATGATGTTATTGATACTATGTCAATTGTTGGTTTAGAAAATGTTTCTCTAAACAGCTATAACATTATGAATCGGACAGGCGATACTTTAAGAGACTTATTCGCTAACTACTTTATTTCACCGGAAGGTTCTTTGCCATGGCAAAACCAGTATATTTACTAAGAAATAGCATCTACACATCCCACGCTAATTGCGCATTCCCGCCAACGAAGTGGAACGGACAACGACAGATTTTATTGTAATTCGTGTGGTCTCTTGTTTTAAATTGTCTTTTCTACATAAAACTTTTGTGTATGGACATTATTAAACGTGTAGGTACAATTAGTTTAGTGTTGTGTGTGTATTTTTCATGAACCTTCGAACCCTGATATAGCATAAGCCAGCTATAGTGGAGCGAATTCGCGCGGAACTGCCTTCGAAATGTAAGACGTTCCAACGGCTTACGGCCCGTTCACGACCTTGCCGCTGTGAGCGGCAGCTAAGCGCGGGGCGGCGAGCGGTAAGATCAAAAGTATAAAAATGTTTGAAGCACGCCACGAAAATGCACCGCTCACGGACGCCGCCCCGCTCGCCGCGCCGCGCGCCGCTAAGACCGAAGTCGTGAACGGGCCGTTACATTTCGCAGGACAGTCGCGCGCGGACAAAAATTATGTTTCCCTTCCCGCTACCCCACCCGCATTCCACATGTTGTATATCTAATAAAATTATTATAAACACATTATCTTTTACTTACCGATCTCCTTTTTTATCATCGCCCTCATTATTGTAATCCGAAACAGGGCTTCAAAACTTGTAACCAAAATTTTGCTCTGGCATCGCGATCTTTGTAAAGTTCATTAGATAAATCCCACAATGCAGGACGTAGGCGCACCTCGGCAATCACACGTTCGGTATCAATATTCATGGCGACTATACGCGCGCGCGTACCATTTAGCCGACGGTCGGGAACAGAGTGAGGACGCTCATAGCGTTCTATAGCGCGTCAGTCGACCGACGTACGCGGCGCTGACGAGCGAGACCGACGCGCGCCATACGCGGCGCGTAGCAACTCGCGCGCCGCTGATGTCAGCGTCACAGTGTGGTGCCATATAGAACACAACGAATATTCGTACGCGCGACCGACGTACGCGACCGACGTCAGCGACAGAGGAATTCAGGCCTTACAACGCACGATCACGTCAATTCGCTACAGTACTTTCTATAAAGAGCACGTTTGTTTTTGTTTAGCTGAAATTTGAAGTAAGTACTTTAAATGAAATATTTAAATAATAAAGTAACTTATTCTATTCTAATGTATTTCTAATGTTATAATAAATATAATAAAATATGTAATTTATACTCATTTTTGTTTTTTGTTTTTCAGAAACATGTGTCACATACACCATCTTACAGTCCTGTTTTGGATAGTTTAGAAAATATACATGAGGTAAGTTACTATTTAGTTTTTATTATTTTTAATTAATTTTAAATTCATGGGTAAAAATTAATTAATGTTTAATTATATATTTATATTTGGCTTTCAGAATTTGATAGAATAGAATAGAATAGAATAATTTTTTATTCAATATAGATTACATGTGTAATTCTTATTGAAAGTCATTTTTTACTTTACCACTGGTTCGAAAAAAAAAACCTCTGTCCTGGGAAGAACCAGCAAGAAACCCAGCGGGACTTTTTTTAATGTAAATTTTACATTAATTGTTGTACAAACTATTTAAGTACAAAATTTATTTTAGAAACTGCTTGGTAGCGACCACCTCATTCCCAGGGGTTATTATCAATTATATATTCATTTATACTATAATAACCCTTTTTATACAGTTTCAGCTAACAAAACATTTAAACTTGGTAATAGAGCCTGTACACTTTCCGGGACCTTGTTGTAATAGCGTATACATTGCCCCAAGAATGAATTACTGACTCTGTGGAGTCGAGAAACTGGTATCACTAGCTTGTGCTTGTTCCTAGTGTTTACAGAATGTATATCACTTTTTACTAAAACTACCTTTGTTTTTGTGAACATACATTAAATTTTAGTAAATATACTGAGAGGCCAAAGTTAATATATTTATTTCTTTAAATTTATCTCTAAGAGACTCTCTCGGTTTTAGGTTGTAAATAGCTCTAATGGCCTCTTCTGTAAAACAAAAATAGTTTCTGAATCAGTTGCATTTCCCCATAGCAAAATCTCATAAGACATTATGCTATGGAAATAACTGAAATAAACTAGTCTAGCTGTCTCGACACTAGTGAGACTAATCTTTTTACAGCATAGGCTGCAGAACTTAGTCTGCTTGCTAGTTTGATATATGGGGCCCCACTGAAGCTTTGCGTCGAGAGTGATGCCAAGAAAACAGTGGATTCAACAGGGCTCAGTTCTTCCCATTTAAAACACATTGGTACCCAGATTTTAACATTCGTTGTTGTAAATTTAATACATTTAGTTTTATTTCCGTTTAAATGTAGATTATTAACGTTAAACCAATGCACTAATTTTGATATAGCATTATTCACTTCGTCACATTTAAATGATTGACGTTTAAGTTTAAAAATCAAGGAAGTATCATCAGCAAATAATACTATATCGTGATTATCCCTACAAGGAAGGTAAGTCATTATATATACCAGAAATAGAAATGGGCCGAGAATCGAGCCCTGAGGGACACCCATTAGTACAGGTGACCCGGAAGAACTTTTACCATTGATAATAACTTTCTGCATTCTATTACTTAAATATGAAATAATAAGTTTAAGCGCTGTGTTCTTGACACCATAGTACTGTAGCTTCCTGATTAATGTCTCATGTTGAACACAGTCGAAGGCCTTGGAAAGGTCACAAAATATACCCAAAGCATCCTCCGTATTCTCCCATGCACAAAAAATATGTTTAATAAGCTCAACTCCAGCGTCAGTTGTCGAGCGACCCCTTGTATAACCGAATTGATTTTTATGTAGCAATTTATTAATATTAAAGAAACTTAAGATCTGATCTAAAATTATTTTTCAAAATTTTACTAAATGTTGGTAGTACAGAAATTGGTCTAAAATTGGCGGGGTCTAATGTACTACCAGATTTAAATAAAGGTATGACTTTACTATGTTTCATTAAATCAGGAAACACACCATATTCGACGCTTGTATTAAATATAGTGGCTAAATAAGGTGCTATTATATCTATTATAGATAAAATAACTTTAACGGAACCCATAAATCTGCGTTTTCTTAACATCAATTGTTTTAAAATATTTAACGATATCTTTTGGCAACACTCTATGGAATTTAAAAGTACTTGAACAAGCCCTTACATTTTGTTTAAGCAATGATTCGGCGACAGTAGGAGAAGAATTTAATGATTTTGTTGTCAAAAGGAACATCAGCAAAATGTTTCTCAAAAGCCATAGCAACTTCTTGATCAGATCGAGTTAAACTGTTGTTAATATTCAATTGAAAATCCGAGTTGTGCGGTTTGACCTTGCCTTTTCACTATTTATTATTCTCCAGGTCATTTTAATTTTGTTGGATGCAGTTTTAATTTAGTTACTTAAATGCCTTAGCTGTGTAGCACACTTTTTAAATATTTTAGAATATGTTTTACATAATCTCTAAATATAACACTAGTATTATATGATCTTTCATTATAAAGCTCATATAATTTTCGCCTACTTTATAATTCCTACTGTCGCCCATTCATTAAATGATTTGCGACTGTTAAAAGAGAAAGTTTTAGAAGTAAATATTGTACTAAATTCACAAGTTATAATTTTAAATAACATACCATACAAATAATTAGCACTATTTTTAAATGAAAGTGATGGAAGTCTTTTATTATATTACTTAAACCTCTCCAAGCGATGGTCATTTATTGGAACAACACAACTTTCTTATTTTTCTGTTTTTGTGTATGTAAGGCAATGATACCAACTGTCCATAGTGATCTGAACTTAAATTTTGAATAATTGATTTATGCAAGGGCTTAATATCTGTAAAAATATTATCTATACAGGTTGCACTAGGCCCAGCAATACGTGTTGGTTCTAAGAATAAATTAACAAGATTATACGATTTAAACAATTAGCTAAACTTAATACTAATGGAAGAAGTTTCAAAGAGATTGATGTTAAAGTCTCCACATATTACAACAGACTTGTTCTGTTTACTAAGTTTGAGCAAAACTTCTTCCACAATTCTTTCAAAATAGTCATAAGTAGCACATGGGGGTCTGTAAACACTTACAACAATGAGGTGCTCGAGCTCGACACAGCCATTTCTACAGTTCGCTCAACAGAGAGGCTCACAATATCCTTATGTTCTTTATAAAATAATGATTTATCTGCTAATATTAAGGAGCCACCACGTAAACTTTTTTCTCTATTGAAGGAACTGACCACCTGATGATTTCTGAAATTAAACATGAAATTATAATCTTTAGCCAATGTTCAGTAATACAAAGGATATGTATATTGTTACTATTTAAAACAATTCAACTTCCAATTTTGCCCATCATGCCTTGTATATTTTGATGCACCAGTGTAAACAATTTTTATTACTTATTTGTGGGCTGCATTAAAATTAATTAAACTCTTATTATTGCTAGAGATTGCCTCTATTGTTGCATTTACTAATTTAAATTAGTTGAACTGATTCCAAATTAAATGTCAAATGATTATCATGCTCAATAAAAGAGTCTTGGTAGCCAAAAACTTGGCTGAGTTAAAAAGTAAATAATAAGATAGCACATTTGCTACCAGTCTTAAATTATATTTGGATAGGTAATACCTATCTTTTGTCCAAAACTTTTTTATTAAGTTATTTATGTCAATTACATGAAATTTGTCATTATTATCACAATTATATGTCAAATTTAAATTATTGTTACATATTAAATTATTCATTTGTATATTTAAATTATGTCTTAGATTATTTTCCTGTGGCAATCCCTGTATGTAAGGCAGTGTGAACAAGACAATTTTGTGTGTCTTAATAACTGTTTGTTGTTTACACTGCCTCTTCTACCAACAAAATTATTATTGTACTATTTGGGCAAAATTTAGTAACTATAATTTTATTTAGGATGTCACTAAAAGATGCTCCGGGCATGCAGCAATTTGTAATTTTTTGTCCCTTTAAAGAGTTATTTAAAGTTTTGCCTAGATTTTTTCCCATGTCATCGCTATACACAATTATATTATTTTTGTTAATATTTGAGTCATTTTTATTTTAAGCTCTTCTGCTATGGCACTGTCATAGAGTTTTGGTGGTGGTATATTATCAGCACACACCGACTCTGAAGAAGCTGGTATTGAATGCTGACACTCACATTGATGTTTAACTAAGGAGTCAAAACGCCTCATTATATTATACATTCTTTACCAGATTATCCATAGCCAGTATGTGTTCTTTTATTTCGTTTTGGGCTGATTTATATTTATTGGACACAGTTTGAAGGGAGTTAGTAAGTGATAATATTTCTGATTTAAGGCACTCTACGTCAGTCTCATAACATTTTTTTATGTTATCCACCTCAATTGAATACAACTTAAGTTCATATATCAATGCTTGCTTTTCTTTACATAAATTAACATAATTTTTGGTATTAATCTTATTTTTTATTAATTTTTGTACTTTCCTTATGTATTTATTAACTTTTATACTTCTTCAATTTGGTTTTGCAATTAATCCTTACTGTGTTTCCTGAAGTGGAAGAGTCGTCACCAGTCAAATCTATTGTTGCAGGTTGCTGTAAAATTCTTGAAGTATTACATTGCACAAGCTCAGAGAACAGGCTTTGAGTCTGGGAGGCGTTAAGGTTATCTATATATGTTTTAAATTGTGTTATTCGCTCATTAGCCTCATTCAACTGTAACTTCAATGCAGCAATAAACCTGAGAGCTTCCTCATATTCCTTGCTGCATTGGTCAAACTCATTAACCGTTCCCTGAAGCTGATCTCTTTCTTTTATAACACTTGTGTATTCTGTATGTAACTTAACCATATCACATTTCAATTGTGTGTTTTTGGCAATTATGTTAACTATTTCTTTTAATCTTTTTCATTATCATCCCTTTCCTATTTTAATCTTTTTCATTATCATCCCTTTCCTTAAGCAACAGTTCACACTGCTCCTTGGACGCCTTAAGTTCTTGGAGCGCAAGCTGGAGTTGGTTCTCCATCTGGCGCGTCTTGGCGTTGCGAGTACTCATTTTACTATTTATTGTAAATAATAAAAGAAAACAAGGATCGAAAACAGAAGGAGCAGAGTAAGCCAATTTCGAGTTGTTGTTTTTTTTTCTATTTACAGATCTCAAATCAAATTATCGTTAAAATAATTCGAAAAGAAACCCGCAAAGAATGTAAAAATCCGAGTAATATTAATAGAATAGATCTTTAATTTATAAAAGGAATGATATGAAATAAGTATTACAATGATTTTAAAACAATGTTCGTTACCTGTCACTTTTTGTTCCAACACCAAAATGTTGTTATAATATTTATGTACCGACTTTCTTAAATTTTAAATACAAAGCGGCAGTAATTATTAACTATAACATAAAATTGAGGTGGATATTATGAATTTACAATATTTAAATTATTAAAATTTATCGGGACCAATTACTTTTACAACTTATCACTAGGGTTGCCACAGCAAAAAAAAAAGAGATAGAAGACTCGGACCCAATTTTTAATCCATTTTACTATGCTCAAGATAAGCAAGGCTGGTACGATGAAGTAGCGACAAAGGCGTGCGAGCAGAGCCGTCGCCAAAAATCGGAGGAAAAAATGAAAAAGAAAAAAATCTAATCAAATTCTTTGAAAAATAAATCATTTATCATGCGAAAGGAAACGGGTAATGTACGACGTTTAATAAAAATTATAATACATGATTTAGAATCTAAATATTAGAATATATAATTAGAATATTAGTTCCACAGCTCAACTTCTGATATTCATACGAGGTGTTACTCAAGATTTTGAAGTCTTAGAAGAGTTATTAGGAATGTGTTCATTGAAAAGTCAAACCAGAGGAGTTGATATACTCAATGTACTTTTGGATGAGTGTTCAAAAACTGATTTGCGACTTATCAAAATTATCGGGAGTTGCGACTGACGGTGCTCCTTCGATGATTGGTGTCAATTCTGGGCTAGTTACTTTGCTGAAAAAGCATCTGCAAGAAAAAAACATAAACGCTGAAGATCTCATGCAGTTTCACTGCATTATACACCAAGAAGCCCTCTGTTCTAAAAAAATTGAATTTCAAAATGTCATGAAAGTGGTAGTTTCGACTGTAAATTTCATAAAATCACGAGGACTCAATCACAGGCAATTCAAACAATTCCTTGATGACATCGAAAGCGAATATGGAGATTTACTGTATTATACAGAAGTAAGGTGGCTAAGTCGGATTGACACTGGAACGATTTCTAAATTTAATAGAAGAAATTGGAATATTTCTGGCGGAAAAGCAAAGGATGTCCGGAACTTAAAAACCTGATTGGTTGTGTGATTTGGCTTTTTAGTTGATATTACAAATCATTTGAATGTCTTGAACACACGGCTTCAAGGCAAAAATCAACTGATATCCCAGCTCTACGCTCATGTATCATCCTTTCAATGCAAGCTGACACTTTTGAGATCGCAATTGAATTCTGGAAATTACAATCATTTTCCGAATTATAAGAAAATGGCTGAAAAATTCAACAAAACTGCGATTAATTTCAGTTATGTAGAAAAGCTAGATATTTTGATTCGATCTTTTCAAGACAGATTTTCGGAGTTTAAAAAAGTGAAACCTCTGTTGGACATATTCAGCAATCCTTTCACGATTTCGGTTGAAAATGCGCCAGAGTCAATGCAGTTAGAAATTATCGACATTCAAAACGACCAAGATTTACGCAACAAATTCAACGAAGGAGACTTGCTGAACTTTTACCGCTGCATTGATAAAAATACATACAAAGAGTTGCATAAACGCTCTGAAATGTGCCAGCTTATTTGGTTCTACCTATATGTGAACAAACCTTTTCAATACTAAATAATAATAAAACAAAAATCGAAACGGCCTTGCAAATGAAAGTTTGGAAGCAGTTTTACGTGTTGCTAGTAAATTTGAGCCAAATATAAAAGATTGTAAGCACTATGGTGCCACGCTTCAAATTAATAAATTTTTTCAATTTTAATACATTATTATCAATTTTTATTGTCTTTATTACCTATACTCTGGCGGCCCGCCATCAGTTCATAATTTGCCCGAGTGGCCCCTAGTCTTAATAAGTCTGTGCACTGATTTAGATGGTCGTAATATCGATGAAATATATATTGAATCTGGAAATGCAGATGTGAACGTGCAATATCTAGTGACAAGTGCATATGATGACATCATGGATGAGACAGAACATTTAGTTTGTAAAGTGGTATAAAAATTAAGCAAATCTAGTATTTCAGTTTGAAATCAATTAATAAAATTTATGTTAATAAAATGTCTATAAATAAATGATTAATTGTTTCGACATGTATAACTCTGTTGTAAAAGTTAAGTGTATTTAAATTTATTGTTTTCATGTAATATTTAGTATTTAAGGATCTAATGGGATAATAAATAAAACAAGATATGATTATGATAATACAGTATTTTTATTTCAAGTTACATACAGGGTGTCCAGTAAATAGCACGACATACTGCAGGGGGTGATAGCTAGGGTCACTACCTATCAATACAACACAATATATG
>JAGSMP010002690.1:0-44430 GCA_029286625.1 Parnassius orleans | reverse complement strand
CAGTATTTTTATTTCAAGTTACATACAGGGTGTCCAGTAAATAGCACGACATACTGCAGGGGTGATAGCTAGGTCACTACCTATCAATACAACACAATATATGTTCAGCAAAATCTTCTACTAAACACAACCTGTCTGTTTCGATTATAAGTCTGATAATTTATATGATAGTTCTACTATGCGTGGAAAATCAAAATATTTTTTCAAAAATAGCTTTTAAGGCATATATGATATTAGATTATAATATCTCTGACTCTGTTGTAACAAGACACTCGGTGGAACGTACGTAAATTACTACTTTTTACTTTAGATAAAATTACTTTTTCCTAGATATTCCAGCTTACCATGATACATTTTTAAAATAGTACAATTTCGATTTCAAAATTGCACAAAATTTAAAGACAACTGATCTTTTAGACAGAATATTGGGCTACTACGCCACGGGTTTTAGTCTCGGGGGATTTATTCGAACCTCATTCAAACCAACATTTGTTCAAAATTACAACTTGTTGTTTTTAGAGGCTTTTACTTTTGTTGAAATTGCAAATGTCTCCGTGTCTCTCGCACTGTGCGTCCTAGCCAACCTTCAATAATATCGTATAATGGTTACATTGAGTAGAGTAACACTTTAAGACCCTTTAAAAGTTGTCGCCTATATCAAAATTCACGTAGGGGAACGCCAATTTTTCTACACCATCAAAATATTCACAGTAACAACAGTAAATTAATTATTCAGTTGCTTTGGAGGTTATTTCATGAAACATGTTACAGATGTAGTGCTACATTTATTGTATTAATATGTGCATAAGTAATTTTTAAATAAACATTACCCCCAAACTAGTATATTTTCCCGTAAAAATACATGTAGTATTTTCTCCCATATTGTGGAGGCAGTTTATATACATCAATTGCATGAGGACAAACAGACGCCATAATTATTAGGCCATACAAATACTTGTCCCTGCAGGATTCAAGCCCGCGGCTCCACTTTTGATTATTTTCGGATAAATTTATTTCACATATCAACTAATTACAAAAAGTAAGTAAGACAGAAAGAAAGATAGAAAGAAACTTACATTTAATACACTTCATATAAAAAAAGTCAGTTAAACGTTTAAGACTGCAAGCTACAAGTGAAGATGTGTGTATCGGGCCAGTAAAAAGGTTATGACTCAGCGTAATGCTGCAGGGTAACCCACAGCGCTGATGAGTCTGCCTTAACCACGGTTACTCGCACGATCTGCCTGATTGTGTATTTGAAATATATTTTATATTTACTTTTATAAACTAAAATATTTAAGTACCTTATAAATAAAGCTATATATACATTTACAGATATACACACACATACATACGGCACTCAATATACACATATATTCTATATAAACATATATAAAAATATATAAAAATAAACAAAACTATATATCAGCCGATAAGATTTGTACAAAATAACAACAAACATAATATTCATAATATTAGGTTTAAACTAGAATCTGTTTTAATAAAGTAATTCTAGTGTGAAAATACGCGAAATATAATAATATATTAGAACTAGAATGTGTGGAATTTGACAGCTATGTGAAGTTTTGCGAAGTATGTGGCGCGGCGGCTGAGGGCCTATTTTCATGAAATAAACTCTTCCTAAACCGGCGTTCAAAACGTGGTTTATTGTTGGTCTCGGACTTAAGTTCACTATAGCACTATCAATAAACCACGTTTAGATAAGACAGATTGGGAAATAATAAATTATACAACGAAGAAAATATTAACTTCAAACTAATTACTCTTTTTAATAAATTTTAGAGGCCAGTTTATGAAGGAAATACGCCTGTTGAAAGAGAAAGGTAGAGATCAGAAAGGTGAAATGTCAGCTACAGCAGCTACTGCTATACAACGGGTTTGGCGGGGTTATATAACGAGGAGAATGACTAAAAGAAGAAAGCATGAGGAGCAGCTGCTCATTGGAATGGAATTACCTCCATACACTGAATCCCAAGCTATAAAGAAGGCAGAAAAGGTAAGAAATAATAGTATGTTAATTGAATGAAACTAAATTCAATTATTCGTAGTATTTGTGTGACATGAGGTCATAATCACACAATAGTTTTTTCGATATATGTTGAGAGGATCATGATATCTGAGATCTGTTAGGTGACGCTTTTGTCAAGTTTTTGAAAAATTGTATATTTATTGAAATTTTATCGACCAAATTGGCGATATATTGAAAATGGCTCAAATTAAGAGTACCCTTAACCGACGAGCGGTATGCAGGTATATAGATGGAGAAGGCGGAGAGGTGTGTCAGATCGTGCCAATGGAAGTCTCTGCCACCCTTCTGGGTGACAGGCGTGAGTGTTTATGTTTATGTATATTTATGGATCAAAATAACTTATATAAAATATTATTTGGTTTCATGCCAAAAAGAAAATTATTTATTCTCAACGATACTAAATATAATTAAGAAACCAACTAACAACTTGTCGCGCCACCACCTATAAAACAAAACAACGTCTGTGGGCGAGCTAGTAAATATAATATATTTTGTTCAATTAGGTGAAAGAAAGTCGTCGAATTCTACAAAATAGGCTTGAGATTAAATATCACGAAGCACTTGTAACTATAGAAGAACAACTCTCAGAATAAAAAAAATTATTGAAAGAATTGGAGATGAATTAAGAAGGTGGATTTTAGAATACTACGAAAGAACAAATAGACTACCGGATTTCCCTTCAGAAGAAGCTGGTGGGAGTAGAACTATGTTTAGTAGACAAGGTAGTGTAAGCAATTATATTGCAATTTTAACGTAGGTTAGATTATATTATTCTTTCTTTCTTCCTTAGTATGCTTACCATCTAAAAATTTATATAATAAAATAATATATTAAATTAAAAGGCAGGCGTAAGTGAGCTTAGCAAATCTTCTCCTGTATCATCAAAAGAATCTAAGAAAAAGAAAGTAAAGATAAGAAGAGCAGCAAAGCTGAAGATAACAAAACTAAGGGAAATGGAGGATTTGCAAAATTATAAATGTACAAGTTCAGCATTTTACAGGACATCATCAATGCCAACGAAGAGTAAGTTATTATTGTTATTCCTAAAAAAATTTATGATCGTTAAAAAAAATATTATTATGACCTATATTTTAATAACCTATTTTTAAACTGTAGTCACAACTGAAATTACAGTCCACTTGACAGTCCATAGACATCGCCAGATAACTTCAAAGAAAGAAGACTACAGATGCGTTGTCACCCTGTTTACTAAGTTAGAATGTCTCACAGCCTTTAAATAGTAGTGTAGAAGTGGCTTTATACCCTTCGAACCAAAACAATGCAATGCAAGCACTGCTATTTGGCAGCAGAAATAGGTAAGAGGATTCCTACCACTAGAAGATGGTAATATTATTGTAATACAAAAAATTATGAATTGTCGGGTTCGACGTATTGTTGTCGTCCTCGTATCCTTAACAGTCTTCGTTATAATCTATATATATGGATACGACAAGGAAATCATAAAATAAATTTTGTAAAATATAGAGGTGATTTACATACAGCGGTGGTTTACAGTAAGTACATGCTTTATAACTTACGCTAAGATAAAACACAATTGTATAATAAATAATAGTCACAGTTAATACTTTTCCCATTTATGGAATGAATCCTGAATCCAATTTATTTATCTATCCTTTGTCTCACAGAGAAAATTTATTGCAGTAAACATATATAATTTCTGCCCCTCTGTACTGTAAAAAACCAATAGAGTTTTTGATAATTCTTCCATGGATATAACAAATGATAAACGCAATTGACAAGCTTAGGGCTGATATTTCAATTATCAGATAAGTTAGGCACCAAATAAGAAGGTAATATATAATGTAATATAATATAATGAAATTATCCCGCAAAATATAAAAGTGATACAGTTGAAATATTTTATTCCTGCAACTGTACGAGTATTTTTAATTTGTTTTCGTTGATGAATAACTTTGAATTTATCATTGAAAAATTGCCGTTTTTATATGATAATTTTAAATGCAGATCTTTGAAAGAAAAATTGTATGATATTTTTACCACGCTTTTATTAATTAGTTTTCGTATGGGCTGTTCGTTTTAAATTTAGTAATTTATTTTAAACTAACTTTCCGACAAGCTAGAGACATGGAATTTTGAACATAGCTCAGAACCGGATGTAAGAATATAATACGTTGTAATTTTCTTACATAATTAAAAACACTTGTTGAAATTAATATTTTTATGCATTATGTACATTTGATCACGTATGACAATAATGGCATGAATACTGTTCATTTATCGTTTTAGATTTGAAGATATATGGAAATATAAAGACGATGATTATGAAAACCATGAAAGATACTATAAAGATATAATTGAAAGCGAAAAAATGGTAAAGATAGAACAAGAGATAAGAAATAATGTCGATGAAATGA
Organism: Parnassius orleans; assembly: GCA_029286625.1. NCBI lineage: Eukaryota > Metazoa > Arthropoda > Insecta > Lepidoptera > Papilionidae > Parnassius > Parnassius orleans. Next base: position 39,984 of record JAGSMP010002690.1, on the reverse strand, counting down.
TGAGGAGTGAACTTGAGTTATTACAGGCAGCTTATGATCGAGATAGGTCACACAAGGGAAAGAAAGCGAAGAAACCTCAAAAAAAGGTTCTGTAAAAATATTTTTTAAATTTAATTCCATTTTAATGCCCCTCGTACTAAATTAATTAGGGCCGTCCACGTGAGGCTCAAAAGGTTTGGCAAAAGTCACGCAATATCACAAGGGGGGGGGGTGTATTAAGATATCACGTGTATTTATTTTTTCGTCAAATTTTTGATCTTCAACAAAGCACAGTGCCAACAACTGACTTGCAAGATGCTTATCCAGTTGTTAGTGTTGAAGAAAGACTTGCTAATCCGTGATCCGAGGACAATGTACATTAAATATGTGTTCATAAACTAGTACAATACATATTCCAGTCAAAACAACATGACATTGTTGTCATGGTCTTTAATTTCAGAATAAAATTAGATTATACTTTATACCTGTATTTAAAGATAATATTCGAAAAATCTTAAGATTCTTTATAGGTACTAAAAATACACGTGATGTTGAGTGGGGGGGGGGGTTAGTCTTAAACCTCACCACGTATCACCAATGGGTGGTTAAAATTATTAGAGTTAATGGACGGCCCCTTAATAGAATCAGGCGTTACTTTACGGAAATTCATTAATTGAAAGATGTAAAAATTAATTTGCTAAGATCCGCGTGCAAAAATAAAATCAATGCATATCATTATCTAGTTTATATAGTAACGTTCACGTTTATTAGGTAAGACGAGGGGGGAAAAAAAGTAAGAAGAAAAAAGAAAAAGACTTAACTCCCGACAGAACAACCGAGTCACTATTTGAAGAACTAGTAGCAAATGGTATAATACGCCCATATCCAATAGTTAAGATTGACGACTACATAGGTGAAAAAATTTTGTGGGATCAGAGTTGAGGAATCGAGAGCCCACACCATGTTTGGGGGATATACGTCAGCTTATAAAAGAGTATTGTATACTACCACTTGGATCAGAACATGTCAGAACCAACGCACCTCAAATAAGATCTGTGCTTATAACAGGTAATTCATTTTCATAAAAGTAATTTTACGGATTTTATCGTGTTTAATTTTAATTTTTTAATTACCGACTTTTAGTTTACGTTTAAACTTTTTGTTATTTTGAAATTTATTTTCGTTTGATGCAAGCTAGGATTTGGTGTAATCAGTGTTTCAGATTTCCATTGTGTGATATAATAAGGGATAATATTACAATACAATACAATACAATACTCTTTATTGTACACCAAGAAAAGATAAAAATATCAAAAAGAAAAAATAAACAACTATTGAGGGAATTACAAAGGGCGGTCTTATTGCTACAAAGCAATCTCTTCCAGACAACCCAGATATGATATAGGATAATATTATAGATTTCTTCTATGAAGAAAATATTACTTTAGACTTTATATTTGCAGGACCTTCTGGTAGCGGTAAAAAAATGCTCATTCATGCTATTTGTAGTGAAGTTGGGGCAATGCTTTTTGATTTAACACCAGCGAATATTGTAGGCAAGTACCCTGGCAAGTCGGGTCTCATAATGTTAATACATTTAGTAATGAAGGTATCGAGACTTCTCCAGCCGAGCGTCATTTGGATGGATGACGCTGAAAAACCATTTGTGAAAAAAATACCTAAAACCGATAAAACAGATCCAAAGAGGTTAAAGAAAGATTTAGTGAAAATTATTAAAGGTAATATTGTGATTTATCTTAATGAGATTTGTAGATTCAAATTAAAGGTATATATTTCGGGTTAACTAGCTTAATTAGCCTTTCAGTTAACAGCCTAGCTATTTTACTAAACGGAGCCGTTTAGCTAGCGGTCTGAATGAAATTCAGCCCATGCGTTTCAGTCGATGCGTCTAATACAACATTTCATGCCTAATTACATATTAATGTGCTATATTATATAAACGCCCAAGAACCACCCCAGCCGCACTCTAAACTACTGTCGCTGATATTACAAGATAGTAAAAGAATGTTGTAGTAGACGTCGACTGAATATCATTCAGACCGCAGTTGAACTGCGCCCTTTAGTAAAAAGTCTAGCCTGTTAACAGAAAGGCTAATTAAGTTGACTGCAACATATATTACTTTTATAATATCTTATTATATATTTATGCCAATTAGAAACCAATTAAAGGTACAGATGTAAAAGAAATTGACGATGATTGTTAAAAATTAGTGTCGTAATTTTTATTAAGACATTTTTTCTTTTATGAGCAATTTTTACATCTATTTTTCACTATTTTACTTAGAAAATTATTTTATTGCACTAAAATGTCCATTTGATTACTTATTTGAATTTTAATTAAGTGTTTTAATTTTTTTCTTGTTCAGGACGCAATATGTAATGTTAAAGTGACAAATAAATAAATTTTAAAAATACATAAATTGACGAAAATGTTACACGACAAAACATAAATTTAGTTATAATATTATTTTACTTCATATTTTTTTAGGAATATGTCCAGAAGATCGAGTTTTATTTATAGGAACGTCGCGAATCCTTGGGGCCGAACAGAAACTGCTCTCCAATGTTATTCTGTTATTCAAATTCCAAGAGCCGATTACGGAAGTATTTCACTTATGGGAGAACAAAACTTCATAAAGGTGCTCTGTCTCAGAGGTTGGATGTTTCTTGCTTATCAAGGGTTTCGGATTCATATAATAGGTATATTCAAATAGATTTACTTACAGCAACTATGTTATTTTTCTTATGCTGTTATATTTAACTTTTCTTTTTCTTCTCAACGTATAAAACTTAACGTGTAGAAGCGACGTGAGAGAATTCTTTATCTCATTTTACCCCCTGGTTGTAGTTAACGAAAATTATGGGAAATGAAAAGATCTCGTGGCCTCCGGTAGGTGGTGTTTTAAACATCTCATATAATTTTCCAGATGTAATCAAATACTAATATATCTCCCGCGCATTGTGAACACGCCAAATCATCCCACTGTGGATAATTACGGTTTTTCTATAGAATGAGGGTGACAAATGAGTACAATGTCTACCTGATGGTATTCCATAGACATCTACATCTTTTCTTGATTAAGAGGACTAAGATGGAATATCTAGTTTCCAGTAAAACGGGTTGGTAAAGAAAAAGTCATTACATGTAAATATTATAGAATACTTTAAATTATAATAAATAATAATATTTTTCACTATAATCTCTCTTATAACTAAGTGCCAGACTATCGACAGACTGAATTTCAGTCTTGGCGGCCAGTCTCAACGGAGACAAGCCATAAGCACACGGCAATCCGACGAGAACGAAAAGAGATCAGGCGCAGGAACAACTTATTTACGTGCTTTCCGAGGCACGGTCATAGCACAACCTGGAATTTGAACCCGGAACCATACGTTCTGAAATCACGCTAACAACTACTAGACCAAAGAGGCAGTAAATGCTAATAGCATAGATGACTCCATTAAATACTACAGGGCTATGATAAATGCTGCTGGCAGCAGGCTGGCTAGCTTTCGCAGTACCAGACGTCTTGCACCTTTGACGTTGCTTGCTTTTTGAGTTAAATATTTTATATCTAGCGTTTATGAAATGGTTATTCTGAAATTTCCTTTTTTAAATCTTGTTTGCAAATAATTGTTCCGTGACTGGATGTTTGTTTACATATAACTATTATTTCATCGTCATCATCAGCCCGTAAATCGTTACGCTTGGCAGGTGGATTGAAAATCGCACCAGACGTTTCGGATCGTTAATTTCGTTGCGAATCTGCGTATTTTGCGTCTGGCATTAACAATATTTACCGCCATCTATTGGAAAGCTATATGGCTATATTGTATCTAGCTCATCCCATAGCATCTCTTACGAAACCCACAGGATGAGATGAATTGATGGAACCTCTTACGCCATCACCACATGATATAATTATCATTTATATTTGTATATAGGGGGATGAGTCACTCGCGTCCGTAGGCTTCGATCACCTAATCCTAGGCCCACCCTACACGTGTCCCCTGAAAGTAAACAAGCGACAAAGCCGAAAAACAGACTTGGCTCTCGCCGTGGTGGTAGCGGCGTAAAACTACTACTCAACTACTTTCGCACCATGAGGCACAAAAGAAAGAAATGGCCCTGTTCCCGGCGCCCTTAATGGGGCAGGGTGCGAAGAATCTCCGGGAGGAAAACCGGCGACGAGGCTTGCCACCCGTCACTTTCTGTTCCCGGAGGGGAAAAGTGGTTTGAATAAGCCCGTCTGGCTACACTGAATGTATGTGGGGTAATGAATGATAAGATGGATGAAATATGCGATATGATGTATGATAGAGGAATAGATGTGTTATGTGTAAATGAGACGAAACAGAAGGAAAGCATGCCACTACACATGGCATGTATACCGCATACTGGTCTGTGTAGACGAGACCCAGCGGGCATGCCAGGGAGTCGGTATCATCCTTTCAGAGAATGGGTCATTGTGTGAAAGAGTATGAATGTGTAAGCCCGAGACTGCTATGGATACGAATGAAAGTGGGCTTAAAGAAGTTGTTTGTTCTAGGGTCTACGCTTCAGAGACATGTCTAAGCCTACTTATATACGAGAGCAGTTTTGGAGACGGTAAGGATGGTGCTAATGAAATGCAAGGTAATGAAAATATTTTTATATTAGGAGATTTTAATGGAAAGAGTGTGAAGAGGCTTGGTGATGAAAGGATATTGGGAACGTTTTGATGAAAGCATAAATGAGAATGGTGAAAGCCTCCTCGCCAATGTGTGGAAAATAATATTTTGTGACGAACACTTTCGTCATAAGATGATTCACATATACATGAGAAAGACGTGTTGATAGAAGCATTATAGATTTCATAATTGTGGATGAAAGAATTTACCGGGGTCCAACGTAGGGGATCATTACTTTGTCTTATGCCGAATTAATGGTCTATTCAGACGTTGGCATCGGACATCTGTGTCACCACTGCTACATTGTATAAGAACAGAGTTAAGACAAGGTGCAAAGAGAAGTTCCAATGTATTGAGAGAAAATATAAATGGTATGGATGAATTGTGTATGAATGATTTAGACTTGGAGACTGAGTGGTATAATGTCAAGAAAGGTTATTATTGGCTTGGTCTTATGCCGAAATAATGGTCTATTCAGACGTTTAGGCAGTCAAGAAATCAAATATTAAAATGTTCTGAAACTCAAGAACTGCCAGGGACGTTTGAATAAAATGAAATAGAAATTCGAAAAACAGGAAAGAGATAGAGATAAGTATAGATGAAATAATGAAAGCAATGAAAAGTATGAAAGCAGGTAAGGCAGCCGGATATGATAGAGTATCACTGAAATGCTAAAGGCTGGAGAGGAGTGTGGCAGACCTGCTGTACACCTTGTTAAATTTGTGTTGGGAACTTAAGCGGTACTGGGAGACTGGTGCCGTGATAGTCCCAATATATAAGGAAAAGTATCGCAGCAGGACTGCAAAACTACTGCAGTATCAGCCTTCTTAGCTTTGTGGGAAAATTGTATGCTAAGGTACTAATTGAAAGAGTTATGAAAGATACTGATGGAAAAATTTGGGATGTGCAATCGGGATTGAGAAAGGGAATGGGATGTATGGGTCAGGTCTTTTCCATGCGCATGATCGCGGAAAAGTTTTTGGCCAAATACCAAAAGGTGTTTTGTGCGTTCGTGGACTTGGAAAAGGCTTATGACAGAGTGGACAAGGATGTGTTATGGCAAACACTGAACTCATTTGGGTTGAGCGCTGGGTTGATACAGGCATTGAAGTCTCTGTATAGGCCGATGATCAAGTCATACTCGCGTCGTCGGTGGCCGAGTTGCAAATGATGTTTACATTAATGAACAGTTCATTAAATGAAAGGGGAATGAAAGTGAATGCAAGTAAGACAAAAGTTATGGTTTTTGAAAGAGAATAATGTAAAACGATATGTGAAATAAGAATAGAAGGGGAATTGGTCGAGCAAGTAGATGAGTTTGTGTATTTGGGATGTGTATTTAGCAGGGATGGTAGATATGATAAGGATATAGAACGACGAGTGAACGCAAATAAAAGAAATGGGGCTCTACACTCTATTGTGGAAAGTCAGAATGTGTCCAAAAGGCACGTATGGCAATTCACAATGTGTGTGTTAGTCTACTTTAATGTATGGTAGTGAAAGTAGGGTGGCAGAAGCACGAGAGTAGAATAAATGCTGTAGAAATGCGGTCATTAGTATATTAGGGCTGTATCTAAATGACAGAGTGAGAAATTGTGTGATAAGAGAAGAGTGGTTTGCAAGATGATGTTGTGACTAGGATTAAGAAAGGAATGCTTGGTGGTTTGGTCATCTAGAAAGAATGAATGAGGAAAGAGTGACGAACGGCAGAATCTGGAAGGACGCTCTAGAAAATTTATCAACCAAATTGGCGATATTGAAAATGGGCCAAATTAAGACTACCCCAGGCGTGAGTGATAATGTAATGTATCCACTATACCGCAAAAAGTCCTACTTAATGAATAAAATCTTTAGAAGAAAAAATATTGTGACAAACTTGTCACTACCTTTTTCTTTTGTAACAAAATAAACTTATAATATTTAGTAACGGTCTACTGAACCATTCTCTTATTTTGATATAACAAAATATGAGAATGGAAAATAATACAAAGGTATTTACTGAGGCGTGTAATTATTAAAGAAGAATATTATTAGAACTTGTAGTATGACTCTACAGAAAACTATTTATGTGTCTGGGCACTATTAACAAAACGTACTCTGCAAGAAATAAACGATAATTGGAAAACGGTTCAAAGCAAAGAAAATAAAAAATTGAATTTAAGTAAATGAGTTTTGTTTTGTTAAAGATTTTGTGCACATTTTATATAGTTTAGAGATTGGAATTCATCGCATGAAAACATGGTGTGATATTAAAACAAGTGATATTAAAGAGCATAGCTAATTGGCTTGCTCTTGTAAAGCTTTCTTTGAGTACAAAATGAGGACCATTGTAGCTCAGAGATTAAGCGCGCTTTAAATTTCACAGTACGCTAACAACCACCAGCGTCATTAAAAATTTAATTTCATTTTAAGTGTTGATAGTATGCTCAATGATGAAGAAATTCATCGTGAGAATACCTAAGAAATAAAATCTGTGACGATACATGTGAAGTCTGCTACATGAATTGAAGAATGACAGGAGGCTTATGCTTATGGGCGTATTAAGATTGTAACTTTAAGTTTTAAGAACAAGACGGTTATCTGTTCAACTAACTTCTCAAAAAGGAGTTCTCAATTGACTGTATTATTTGTGTTACCTCTGAACTTTTTCTAGGTAAACCGATTTTGATGATTCTTTATAGAGCTGGTGCTTCCTGTGGTCCCATATAAATTTGATTAAGATATGACCAGCAGTTTTTGAGTTATCCTTAATAATGCGTATTTAATTGACTTCGACTACATTGATGATGTCCTTATTTTATTTATATTATGTAAGTTGTACAAAATTTTAATTTTACCACTTGTTACCATATAGAGTTAAAAATATTACTTCATTGCTGAACATAATCTTCTCTCGAAAATGGCCTCAAGGGGGATACCATAGTAAGCACGCTTGGCAGGTGGTTTAACAACCGCAGCTTTTTATGTTCAATTCTGCCGTCGTTCACGACACTCACGGGATTACATGGGTAGTGGATTCTCTTTCACCGTAACTAGCTAAGAATTAACATTATAGTTCCTTTAACATAAGGTAAAGAACAAATCAGTTTAACAGATATTAAATTGTATGATGCCTTTCATAGGTTCTTTACTATCAGTGTTGGACGATGTTCTTACTACCAGAGACGCCTGCAGCTTAGAATTCTGCGCTCACGGCTCAAGAAATTGCGGTTCAGCTTAGTTTCCGAGATCCAGTGTATGCAGAACACGTAAGCATATGTATCCTACCATGAGTAGAGATATTTTTGAAATATAGATGAACGAGCAGACATTCCAACTGATGGTAGGTGAAGCTATGGTCCATATACGATACGTAGCCTCGATAAGAAGCCCAAAATTAGATGTGTAGTTGTCCTGAGGATTAAGATAAATGAATTGTTCTACGAGCAACACTTACTATATGAATGGGTTGGCTGGAAGGAGAAGCATCTATGCACAGAATATGTAAAAAACAGCTCGATGCAGCTGTTTCATAAAGTAATCCTTTTTACTGGAAACGAGGTAAAAAAACTAGTTTTCAACTCGCCTGCCAAGCGTGGCATTATCCCCCTATTACTTTTTATAGATTTTTGTGTTGTGTGTTATTTTTGGTAGGCTGTAATGAATTGATCGAATTAATGAATGAATGATCTTAAAAGTTTCATGTTGTCCAGTGGCGGAATAATAACAGACAATAAAATTGTAAATCTTTAAATGACTCTTAAAACATACGCGGGTGTGATTCTCTCATAAATTTTATAGAAAAAAATGGGGAATAACATATCGTTTTCAATATTTCTTAATTTTGATTTAGGACGTTGCTGCTGAAATGTGGTGGTCCAAAACACCTTTAGAAAGACGTCGCCAAAAAGTACTCCAACGGCTTGAAGAGCTACAACAGGAGAATGAAGAAAAAGCTGCTGCTCTCAAATAAGAATATATTATTAGGTGTCGGTGGCAGAAGGGAATCCATTATCCCAATGGTCTCATATCCTCCGTTTCGCTTTTATACATTTTATAATCATCTCGCTTACAACAAACAGTAAAACTAAAGAACGGCAACGGGGTGGAGCGTTAAAGGTACAAGCTGTCTGGTGGCTTACAATCAAGATGCCAAGATTTGGTATTACACGGTTATGGTAAATCCTTCTTACAGGGATATCCAGAAATGGACTTATTTTGGTTAATAAAGACGACAAAATGGTATCAGGTGGTTTATTTGATTATAGTACCAACACATATATTGAGTGATTTAGCTGTATTTTGAAATAATATAATATCGAATTGTAATGAAAATTTAAGTTTGTATAGTTAAGTTTTAATAAAAATAATTATTGTAATTATACAAAATGGTTTTCCATGATATTGTAGTATTTCTAGTACCAGTTCGTAATAAACTTTTATGGCAAATGGTTGACTTTTATATCTTTAGACACCTGCAGTCAATTCGCAACAAATGGTAAAGGTGCGTTGTCACTCTTAAGGACTTATGTGGATTGCCTAACAGCCTGTAATTATTACGCAGTTAAGTACTACATTATAATGTAAATGCCATGCCATCTTATAAAATACATAACTTATAATAATTTAAAAATTTGAAACTGTAGTTTATAAAGAAACACATATTATATCAATTTACGGATAATATTAGCTTAATTCACTTAGCTATTTGACTGTAATAACTTATTTGAGTGTCCTAGACTTAAAAACCCCAAATTGGGTGCTCCGCGGTGTTTTAAGTATCATCGCTACCGTATCAAACGATATTGTATACATTACGCCAACTTTAAAAAGTAAAAAACATTAGTAGCGTAAAGTAGCACAGTGTTTAATAAACGAATTTGCAATTGAAAACGGAATTAATATTCTCTTTGTCAAAATTCTCGTGAGAAAATTTACAGTTGCAGTCTGTTGACATCCTCTCAAAGTAGATTCTTATTTTTTGCTTCGAAATTTAACATCGAAAAAGTTAATGCCATTTCCATTGCTGACACTCTTCTCCATTCAATACTTTATATCAATAGGTGGCTCCATAACTCACTGTCTAAGCATCTGGCTGCGGTGCTGCGGCACACGTATCATTCATTTCTCGCCGCATATTTGGTTTAATAATTTCGCATCTAAATATTTGTGATACAATTACAATATAATCCAATGAATTCGGTTGCGCGAAGGATCAAGGTTTCCTAAGGTGTGCAGAAAAATTCTTCAGTGTTGAAATTTATTCCTTAAATAAAAAATGCAAAATTAAATTAATTAAACTTCTTCATTAGTTAAACTATAAAGAAATTGAAGCTTTACTTACTACAAATTAATATTGCTTACACACTCTCTTACAAATACTCAAGCATTCAACATATTATACACAAGAAGAAGATATATTTTAATAACCATTTTAATAATTTTCTTTTTTTTAAGATTAATTTTCACATTTTATTTGTTGTTATACTTTCTATTTGAGTTAAACTTGTGTTAGTCAGAAAGTCTACAGAAATATTATAACATGTTTAATAATACAGAATATTTTTATCTAGTTCAGACACAGATGTTTCATCATTCATTGTAAACTAAGTATAGATCATAGAGTAGTTATTTATAAATTGGATAGTTATGCAAGGGTAAATGTAGTATTATTATTTTTATTAAGTATGATTGCTGTTTCCTTACTTTACTTTTAATTGGGGGCATTTTACTTGTTTATGTCCAAATAATAGCTATAAACTTATTTATTGTATTATAAGCTTATACATTGTTATGTCCCATGGGTTTCGTAAGAAGAAAATAATATGGAAAATTTCAGAAACCAATAAAAAACAACTACGAAAGATTTCGTAATTTATGATTGTACTGTTTTCTCATTTAATGTACCAAATGTAATATGTATATCAAAGCTATGATATGTCTGGTATTGGGTTCGTTTATCCATCTGAAAACCTTGGTGATTACGACGAATTCATTGATTACCCTCAGGTGCGATAGTATTCTGCTCTACACTGACGCTGGTATAGTACTGGCTTATGACAGCTAAGAAAAAGTATGTTTACAATGTGTGTAAGACTGTGGGTAAGACTTGTTCAGCAATGGAGTCATTCTTGAAATAATCTTTAGACATTTTTTTTATCAGCTCAGCTCTTAATACTAATAAAAAAGATTTATGTGTCAAGATTAATTAAAACATAAATAACAAGCTGTACTGAGTACTCTCTTGTTGTGAAATAGGCATCAATTTGATGCACTTCGTAAAAGATGACTAAAATGAACCCTAGAAAACCTCTGTATGGCAGAGGACAATAATTTGTGCTAACTTTGTTCGACCGAAAATGGGGAGAAGCAATTCAAATCTGTTGCGTCTGATGTTTGATTTGTTACTATCTTGAAATATAGGGGCCTATTCCAAAAAAAAAATCGGCTTCGTTAAGACAATAGATTTATTATATACAATAGATAGAATAGAATAGAATAATTTTTTATTCAATATTGATTACAAGTAATTCTTATTGAAAGTCATTTTTTTACTTTATTTTTTTTAGATTATTCGTGTTAGAGCTAGGCTGCAACTATATTATGGTTGTAGCACGAATGTTTCGGCTTGACCGGAATAGGACCACGCTCTCACAGAATACCAGCATAAAATAGCGGCTTAATGCTGCTTTGTTTCGTATAGTGAATGCAGAAAACCGGAAAGAGGAATTCCATCTTAATCCTTAGGGTGACAATGAATCTGCATTTTGATTCTCAATTGAGGATAAAATATAGATGTCTATTGACCACAGCATCCACTTACCATCAGGTGGACTGTGTAGTCGTTTGTTTCCCTTATTCTATACATATAAAAATAGATCTGACTGGCTTCATAAAATAAAAATAAACAATATTGGCTTTTTTATGTGTGCGTGTTGCATGACTTAATTTTTAAGCAATTGTGAGTTGTGGTAACCTGAATTATAATTATGTATGAGCGGATTTACCACGTACTTGGCGGTAAAGGAAAACATCGTGAGACCTTCATATCGGAGAAAATATACTGAAACATTACGGAAGATTAAATGTTCCATATCATAATACCCATTCATCATCATCATCATTACAGCCTTCACAAGTCCACTGCTGAACATAGGCCTCCCTGGAATTCTACAGAGCACGGTCTACAGCCCGTGCATCCATGGACTCCCCGCATGTCTTACCAGATCGTCACCCATCTAGTGGGGACGCCCACACTTCGCCTGCCTGCAAGGCTGCCCACTGAGAACCTTTCTTCCCATCGGTTGTCGGTTCTTCGAGCCACATGACCGACACACTACCAGCTTACTAATACGGCTATGTCAGTTATTCTGGTTCTACTGCGGATATCCTCATTTCTAAGTTTATCACGCAAAGAAACGCCGAGCACAACCCTCTGCATAGCCTCGCTGAGCAACCTTGAGCTTCATCATACGGCCAGACTATATCGTCGGCAAATCGAAGATGAGTGATGTATTTGCCATTGACGTTAATATCGTAATATGATTTCCAGTCCAGTAGCTTGAAAACATTTTAATGCATGGTGAAAGTTTGGGATATTATGTCACCCTGTCTTACACCTCTCTGCAGTTGGATAGGTTTCGTACTCTGGTTCTGTACTTGGATAGCCATCGTATTCCTACTGTACAAACACTTCAGCATTTCGATATACCGACAGTACCGTTGAAGGACTGCAGCACCGTCCAAATTTTGACGGAATCAAAGGCTTTCTCATAGTCCACATACGCAAGACAAAGTGGCAAATTGTGCTCTTCGGTCTTCTGTACAATTTGCCGAAGGGTATGTATGTGGTCTATGGTGCTAGAGCCTTTTCGGAAATCGGTTTGTTCAGGAGGCTGGAAGTCGTTGAGTCTGCGTGCGTAATGACTCTCTAAAATAGCACGTGGAGGCGGCTCAGAAGGGAAATCGCTCTGTAGTTCTTCAAGAGAGCATTGTCGCCTTTCTTGAAGAACTCAACTCCAAGTATCGGTTTTCCACTCGCTTTCGGTAGCTCTGCTTTAATACTATCCTCGCCCGGCAACTTGCCGTTTTAAAGGTGCTGGAGAGCCATTCTGATCTCGCTCAGACTGATTTCCGGGATATCATAGGAATAGTGTCGGGTAAGATTTGCTCTTGGATTGTTACTACCGCATAGAACCTCTCAATATCACTCAAAATCTCAGGTATCCCAGAAACGATGCTGCCACATTCGCTCTTCAGCTTCGACAGTTGACTCTTACTGGCTGACAGATCTCTGGCAAAGACTTTGAAGTTCCTGGTTTCGCTCGATCGCTTCTTCAATACGAGCTGTATTAAAGTTGTGTAAGATCTGTCTGTTTAGTTGCCTGTATGCTGTCAAATCTGCTGAAGACTGCAGCTTCATCTCCCGTCTAACAGCCATGAAATTAAGAGTGTGACCGGAGAGTTTTTGTGTTATTCTGTGAAGGATCTTCCAGAACTTAGCTCCAACTGCATGGACAGTTTCCACAAGCTTTTCATTCATATCGTCCACTTCATTGCAGTCTTCTTGGCACTGAAAACGATTTGTAATTTGAGCTGAAAGTTTTCGGGGCTTTGGATTAGAGCACGAGGGGGAGGGATCGTTGACTTCATTAGACGTTACCTCTCCAACTCTACGTTTAGGTTCAGTGTGCCTCTCACCATTCGGTGGTCGCTGCCAGTTTTCACCCTCGCTATCACTGAGACATCACTGAACAGTTGTCATCTGTTGCCATAATGAATTCAATACCCATTAGGGACTTAATTGGCTGTAACTTTGCCTTTTACTTTTATTATACGCAGTGTTTATTTTGCACCCAGCCTTTCTATCATATCTTACTGCATTTCATGTTGAGTTGGTGCCGCAAAAACTGTTTTGAAACCTGTAGAAATCACACAAAGAGCAATTTTAAAGATCATTTCCTTTCGGCCTATCTTATATCCAACAATTCAGCTCTTCAAATATCATAACGTTCTTAATGTAAGACAATTGTTTATATTACATACAGTGATTTTACAACACCGCAAGGTTCCTTATATCGAAATTACCAAGCGACGTAAGGACAAAATCTGCACTATTCCGACAGTTAACTCTCAATTTGCAAAATCTGTAGTACTAAAAAATTAAGAGCATTTTTTTGTTCCCTTTTTGTAAGGGACTGAATCTTCTTAATACAGGCTATTTTGTAGTCTTACAAGAAAAGAACGTCACCCTCACTAGTGTTTTTACCTAATTTTATTATTTCATGTAAGCTATTAGAAAAGTGACCGAATAATTCAGAGGATCCAAATGCTTGTGCCAGATATATGTACCACATTCCCCACGAACTCACGTCAGTCCTATTTAAACAAATCAAAGTTATTAAGAATATCCCAATTAAGAGCGCTACATTTGGCTACACTAATGTTCGGTGTCTTTCAAAACTAAAAGCCCGGCTATCTGTCAGAAAAACTAAAATGGCGCAAGGACGGTAATTTTAAAGACATTCGTACAAAATCAAATGTCCTTTCGATACCCAAACACACAACGGCAGCATTCCGTGTTAGTTTCCGATATGCAGCTACTAAATGCTGGAATAACTTGCCCCCACCTATCCGTCAACTAAATAGCATCAGCCTTTTTAAGTTAAAAGTAAAAGAACACTTTTGTCAGTTTAACTTTTAGGGAGGATAAAATAGCTGCATTATATTTTCATAGCATAATATAGGTAAATATATTTATTGTTTTATTGTAAATACTATTATTATTATTATTATTATATATATTTATATACCAGCATAAATAAAGTTCCCATCCTTCTGCATTTCCATTATTTTATTTTATTATTTTGATAGCGCTAACCATCTGAGCGGTGGGTCAGATGGTTAGCGCTCGCTGTGTTGACAGCGCGAGCAACCCGGGTTCGATTCCGCCGGCACCAATGAAATTTTGATTGCAATTTTATGTGCTGATTTACCACGTCGGCGGTGAAAGAAAACATCGTAAGGAAACCTGCATGTCAGAGAAATAAGAAAAAATATTTCGAAGATATGAAGTGCCAACACGCATTGGGGCAGCGCGGTGGACATTTCTTTGTTCCTAAAACCCTCTAGAAATGAGAGGAGGCCTGTGCCCAGCATTGGGACGTATATATAGGCCAACTTTACTTTTTGATAACATCTTTCTCGAACATAACAAGACACACTATCCTCGCGGGCGAGTGCAACCTCAATGAGCAATGCTGAAAACCAACGCCATAGCAACTTCCTGCGATAGCATTATGTTGAGTCATTGTTCTTTTCAGCATCACATCACCTGCAATCGGATCATTTTATGTCTGTTTTTCTTATTTACTTTTATCTTCGATGTTTTTATGTATTTTATTTTCTATCAAAACTGTATGAGTGTAGGTAAGTTGTTGAATAAATGCATGTCTCATGTCTATGTCCATTTTTTTCTGTATGGTAACTAAGTTTAAAGTTTAATAGAGTTTATTATTATTATAATTCTACTTAAATAACCAAAATACACTACCACTTGGAAGCGAAGTATTAAATAATATATTATTTAACCAAATATATATATATAATAAACGAACTGTTTTTCATGGTGGAGCTGGTTTCTGGTACAAAATGAAACGCCACAATAACACAAGTACACTGGAAACAAAAGAAATCGACATACGGATGCAGTACAAAAATAGAATAAGTAAAAAGTTTACGCGTTGCTCACAAAGGGTGTGTTAACAACTCTCTACAATTGATATTTTTGCTTTCCCTTAGTTAAAGGCCAGTGTTGACGTGTCAGGCTTTGTGTTGCCCGCCTTTACATCGTTCTGTTTTTAAAGGATTTTTCATGGCAAGCGATTTCCGCGTTTGAACTTTTTTAATCAAATTTGTCTTTGTTTTCGACATTTTAAGATGCGTAGTATTTGCAATTAAACAAGTAAGTGTGTTTTATTTCATTTTAAGGTAATATTTTAAAATATTTCACAATGTAAAATTAGAGTAGTAGAAAAGACTGCATATTTATGCCCCACACTTTTTCGCAAGCCTCCTCTTCTTTCTTCGGAGCAAAGAAGAAGAGATTCCCTCAATGGAAATTAGCGGTCCACATGTTATTATCATGTCATCTATATCACTTTTAATATTTTTATTAAGTGAGAAAAAACTGACAGTCTATCTGATAATAAGCGGCTTCATCAGACCAAAGATATCTGCAACCAACTATAAACAAAAAAGGCTACAGATACTTCATCACCTTTGAGGAATAAGAAGAATAATGTTGAGGGTAGTAGTCCGGGCTTAGAAGTGGCAGTGATAGTGCACGCATTTTTGGAAGGGAGGAGGAGGAGGGTATGGCTTCTTAATTTCGTTAGTACACAACACATTATTTTGTACGACAATCTTAAGTACTTAAATTTATTTTCTCATTTTCAATATGATAAATTACCGCCAAGTAACGCCCGATTCTATTAATTTAGAAGCCATCACCATTTTCGAGAAAAGATCTTTAAAAGCAAGAATCGACTGGAAAAGTAAAGATCATTGATAATATCTCGATAGAAAGTTAACTTAAAAATAAAATTACCAATAAATAATTACAAATGTCACGTGGTGGTGGTAAGAGAATCGTGTGTATAAATTGTATATCATCACTATTATTTATAAATTATATAATCACAATTATTATTCAAATGAGGTAATCGCTGCCATGCTGTTTCTAAATGTTTTCATAACAATATAAATATTATATTGTAAGTTATGGTTGATTTACAAAGGGACAGTAACTGGCTCCAAATTCGAGGCAAGTCAGTGCTGACTCGCTACTGGCGTAATATAAATTGATTTCGAGTCAGTACAGGACTTTCGCTTTTCAATATTCCTGCCTGAATATTTTGAAGTCAGTCGACTTCCCCCGCCACCCGCGCCAGTGGTATTAACCTTGTCTAAACGACCAAGTCAGCATTGGTCAGTCGCTGGCGCTGCATTGTAGTGACGTCACGTTGTGGTCTATTCTTCTTATCATCGTTTGTTTTTAAATATCTCTTCTTTAACATTTCTGCAAACTCTTTCAACAGCATATAGGAACATTTTTTCTGAATAAATATTTCAATCGTTATAAATTCTGCCGTTTCCGTGAATTAATTTTTCTCACTGACTTCAATAACGTGCGTACACCCTAAAGAAGTAACCACGACTACTGACTGCGTGTAAGCAGTGCGAGTCAGTACTTGGCGCCAACACTGGCGCCTGTTACTGACCCCGTGTAAATCAGCCTTTATACTTTAAAAACAAAAGTCCCGCTGGGTTTCTTGCTGGTTCTTCCCGGGACAGAAGCTTTTTTCTTAACCAGTGGTAAAAGTTAAAAATTACTTTCAATAAGAATTACATGTAATCAATATTGAATAAAAACTCCAAAACTTGATACTCCAGCTTCATTTTTGTGATTTGGAAAAACACTTGTAGTAATACTACTTTCACAATATTACGACAACGAAACGAGTGTTTACACAAATCACAAAAAATATCGTAATTTATTGATAAAATGGTAGTTGTAGTGCTATCTAGTGACGTGAACGTGCTCATGCAGTGATGAGCACCATTCATCATGCCACAACTGCGTGCATTATTATACTATCACCACAAGTACACCACTCCCTCACGCAATAATGCTCGCTAAAAAGCCTTTAATATGGTCGAGAAGGACGATGGCTGACACATGTGTCATATTTGTATATTTTTTTATTTATTTGTAGGATAAGGGTGAGAAGCAAGCACACAGTCCAACTGATGGTAAGTGGCTGCTGTGGCCCATAGACATCTACATCTATCCTCGTTTGCAATAAAATGCAGATGCGTTATCAGCCGTGAAGACTAAGATGGAATGCCTCTTTTCCAGTAAAAGGGCCTCGGTTCTACACTCACCAAACGAAATACGGCAGCATTAAGATGCTATTTTACGCTGGTATTCTGTGAGAGCGTGGTCCTTCTCCGGTCGAGCCGACTCATTCGTGCTACAACTATACTATTAATATAGCTGTAGCATAGCTCTACCACGTATGAGACGTTACCTTCACACTACGATTTTCTCCTGTATCGTGGGGACAGATGACACATATTAAATTAACAAAGATAAACATCCCGACCCGGAATAATTATTTGTAGGCCATAAGAATACTTGTTCCGTGTGGGATTCGAACCCGCGGCCCTCAGCGCTTATTGCTCCACTGCATCACGAAGCCGTCAGGAATTAAGCCTTGTGTGTTACTTGTGAACAGGTGCTGCTTTTGGGGCTGGTCTGGTCATGTTCGTTATGCGCTGATAAGCTCGAAATTTTAATCGATATTTTGAGTATATCTTAGAACATACTTCAGTTACTGATCGGTTAGTTATCGTTTCGTTCTGTATTTGTATATTATTATATTAGTATTATTACTATGCTATGTAATATTAACCTTAAAATAAAAAGTACCTGCGGACTTTCTTTACCTACATCTCCGGTCAGAAAAACCCATTCAGTAGATTTTGTAGGTATATTTTATATAAGAGGGGGCAAATGAGCATGCGGCTGCTGCTTATGCTGGTAAGTGACTACCGCCGCCCATGAACAATTGCAACAACAGGGGAATTGCAGATGGTTAAAAAATATGTTAAGTGTAAAAATATATTATACGTGGTAGAACCAGAAGTTACTCCGGGAGGAAAGCTACACTGAATGTATGTGGAGCAATGAATGATAAGATTGATAAAGTATGCGATATAATGTATGATAGAGGAATAGATGTTATGTGTAAATGAGACGAATGGAAGGAAAGGATGCCACATGGCATGTATACTGCGTCCTGGTCTGGTGTAGACGAGACAGAGCGGGCATGCCAGGAGTCGGTATCATCCTTTCAGAAAGAATGGGTCATTTTGTGAAAGAGTATGAATGTAAGCCTGAGACTGCTATGGATACGAATGAAAGTGGGCTTAAAGAAGTTGTTTGTTCTAGGGCTCCACGCTTCAGACATGCCCGCTTACTATATAGGAGAGCAGGGAGACGAGGATGATGGTGCTAATGAAATGCAAGGTAATGAAAATATTTTTTATTAGGAGATTTTAATGGAAGAGTTGTTGAAGAGGCTTGGTGATGAAAGGATATTGGGAACGTTTGGTGATGAAAGCATAAATGAGAATGGTGAAAGCCCCGCCGTATGTGTGGAAAATAATATTTTGTGACGAACATTTTCGTCATAAGATGATTCACATATATACATGAGAAAGACGTGTTGATAGAAGCATTATAGATTTCATAATTGTGGATGAAAGAATTTACCGGGGTCCGTAGGGACGGATCATTACTGGCCTTATACCGAATTAATGGTCTATCAGACGTTGGAGGCATCAGACATCTATGTCTACCACTGGGTTACAGCGTATAAGAACAGAGAGATTACAAGATAAAGGTGTGAAAGAGAAGTTCTAATGTAGACTGAGAGAAAATATAAGTGGTATGGATGAATTGTCTTATTGTGTTATAATGTCAAGAAAGGTTTGGTGGATGCAGCTACCGAAGTATGTGGTGTAACAAAGAGAACGAATGAACGGAAAAATAACACTTTATGGTGGGATGATGAGGTACGGATTAAAGTTGAAGCAAAAAAGAGAGCATGACTAGATTTACTAGCAACTGCTAATCATTCTAGCGGTATGAATGATGATATTGAAAGAAAAAGGCAGTCTTTAGACTTCTAAATAAGAGAAAGAAATAGTTGAAAGGAAAGCAAGAAAGAACTGATAAGAATGATAGAAAATATCAGATAACTTCCAGGCAAATATTAAAATGTTCTGAAAACTCGTAAGAACTGCCAGAGACATTCAAAACAGCCTAGAATGAATGCTGTACGAGACCAGAATGGCTGTATACTGAATGGCGAAGTGTCGAGGTTAAGGAGAAGGAAGGATACTTTGAAAGCGTGTTTATGAGCGATGAGACGTTTGAATTAAATGAAATAGAAATTCCGAAAGAAGAGAAAAGAGATAGAGAGATAGGTATAGATGAAATAATGAAGGCCATGAAAAGTATGAAAGCAGGTAAGGCAGCCGGATATGATAGAGTATCACTCGAAATGCTAAGGGCTGAGGGAGTGGTGGCAGACTTGCTGTACACCTTGTTTAATTTGTGTTGGGAAGTTAAGCGGGTACCGGGAGACTGTAAAGCCGTGATAGTCCCAATATATAAGGGAAAAGGATCGCAGCAGGACTGTTAAAACTACAGTGGTATCAGCCTTCTTAGCATTGTGGGAAAACTGTTTGCTAATGTGCATTGAAAGACTTATGAAAGATACTGATGGAAAAATTTGGGATGTGCAAGGGATTTAGAAAGGGAATGGGATGTACAGATCAAGTCTTTCGAATGCGCAAGATCGGTGAGAAGTTTTTAAAAACCAAAAGATGTTTGTGTGTTCGTGGACTTGGAAAAGGCTTATGACAGAGTGGACAGGTATGTGTTATGGCAAACACTGAACTCATTTGGGTTGAGCGTGGGCTACAGGCATTGAAGTTCTGTATAGGGACTCCAGTGCTTGTGTCAGGATCAACGGGACCTACTCGGACTGGTTTGGCATCCATAAAGGTGTCAGACAGGGCTGTGGCTTCCCGTGGCTGTTCAACCTATTTATGGACAGCTTGGAAATTTGAAAGTTGAAGAATGCAGGTTAAGAATGGGTTTTGGTTTAACCATTAAATGCCTTTGTACGCCGATGATCAAGTCATACTTTGCGTCGTCGCGGGCCGAGTTGCAAATGATGGTTACATTAAGGAAATGAAAGTGAACGCAAGTAACGAAAGTTATGGTTTTGAAAGAGAAGAAAGTAAAACGATATGTAAAATAAGAATAGAAGGGAAATTGGTCACAAGTAGATGAGTTGTGTATTTGGTATGTGTATTTAGCATGGATTGTAGATATGATAAGGATATAGAACGACGAGTGAACGCAGGAAATAGAGTAAATGGGGCTCTACACTCTATTGTGGAAAGTCAGAATGTGTCCAAAAGACACGTATGTCAATTCACAATGATGTTAGTCCCTACTTTAATGTATGGTAGTGAAAAGGTGTGGCAGAAGCACTAGAATAGAATAAATGCTGTAGAAATGCGGTCATTAAGGAGTATGTTAGGGCTGAATCTAAATGACAGATTGAGAAACTTTGTGATAAGAGTAGAGTGTGGTTTGCAAGATGATGTTGTGACCAGGATTAAGAAAGGAATGCTTCGGTGCTTTGGTCATGTAGAAATAATGAATGAGGAAAAGTGACAAAGCAAAGGAGTCAATCATTTTGGGCCCACTAGAAATTTTCATGACCATTAATGGTATTATATACAAAAAAAAGATACCAATTTATTATTGTAAATAGCATAAAGGTTTTATGAAAATCTAAACGGAATTAAGAAATCTGAAAAAGAGTTTTTAATATTTGTGTTCTTGTCATTGGTTCAGATAATATAATATTAAAAAAAATTGTAGTAGAGATGTGCCAACTCGGAAAAACTCGACTCGAGTTAACTTGAGTTGAAATTCACGTAACTCGAATAGTACTCGAGTTACGCAACTCGAATTGGCGGAACGAAGCTGTGTTAGTTTGTTACAAATTATTTTTATATTTGTTCCTCCATCCAAGATAATTGTTATTACTTAACTTAATAGGCAGTTATATTTTATTGATTTGCGTATAGACAATTTTCATAAAATAATATTACTCTAACTTTATGATGTAGCGTATAGTTAATGTTATTAATAATTTAACTATCATGTATTATACTTAATCAGCTTGTTGATATTACATAATATATCAATAAATTGTTCGAATTAGTAAGTCAAGTTCATCACTAAATTGTAGACAGACACTGAATTGACCGTAAGATAAAGATGCGACTTGAGTAGAATTTTGTGACTCGAGTCACTCGGGTTTTATCATGTCACTGTAGTTGTACTCGAGTTTTTGAGTTATGCGAATTAACTATTTACAGTCCCTGCATCGATTGAAGTTTATCACCGAGTTGATAATAGCGATTACCTTAGTTAAAGCATTTTAAATAATAATAATACTGTTTGATAATTAAATTACTAGTTTAAGATTTTTTATTATAATTTTAATACAATATAAAGTGGAATTTCTATATTAATATACTTTTTCAATAGGTACCTTTATTAAATAAGTAATATGTGACAATATGAAATAAAATACAAATATTTATTATTTATTTATTTGTAGTATTTCCATGTTTTTATTTACTACACATGTGTAGCATTTCAAAATCTATAAACTGCTTTTCGCATATCTTACAAATCGCTTCCATTTTGAAAATAAGCCACACTGACGATTTTTGTTTTGTTGTTTCATTGTTATCATTCATACTTTAAACAAACAATTATATTTAAATCACCTTTATGTTATGCACTACTTATACGAAGTAAAAAAAACAATGATAGCACAATCACGATATTATAAATCAAACTAAGTTCATATTTGACTACAACATGCCAGATGCAGTTTCACGCCCGCGGCGCCTTATACTATGTGAATTAGTTGATTAGATGATAGAATTAATGAATTAGTGAACTGACATCTATCTAGCGCCTCCGAATCCACACGGTGCGTCGAGTTGACTCGGTAAATCGAGTGCAAGTGGACTCGAGTAAAATTTATTTTCACCGAGCACCGAGTTACACAGATTCACCTGATTGAATCGAGTGAAAACAGAGTTCGAGTTGCATCACTACTTTAAGAATAAAGTTTGTGGTTAATTGTACTTTAAAATAATTTTAGTAGCAAACTAGCAAAATTAATTAATAGCTAAAAGTTTATATGTGTTTGTTTACAAGACAATAAAATAAATATCGTCTCATCGATGCACAAGTGTTTAACATATAATGGATAATATCTATTTTTCCTTTTTATTTTTTTGTGGTCGCATGGTAAAATTGCCAATGACATTCGAAATTGAAAAATGAAAACAAATGAGTTTAGTTAATTAATATAAGAGTATGTATCACAGAACACAATTACTCTCTAAGGTATGTATGTAATACAAGAGTTTACTTTTACACCTAGAATTTTGGAAAATTTAAATAAGATCTATAATTTATGATGAATTACCTAAAAAAAAAATGACAAACACAGGTCTTAGAACCTTATTAGTATGTTAAAAGTGACAAAGTATTAAAGTTTTATGTTATTAGTAAAATCTAAATTAAATAATAGATAGAATAAATACATAAATGAAGTGTTTGATGTAGCTTCATCGGCTTTGAAGAGCGATTCATTTAACTGCATTTAGGTATAAATACCTTATGTATTCAGCAAGTTGCTCCATAAACTTGACAATACCAAATGGCATCAAACATGGATCCTGAATTTATGCCAGCCATAGTAGATAGACAGTATAGATAGTACATATATTTACGTGTAAATAAGTACTTATTACTTGTACTAGAAGCAAATATACAGTTTGCATAAGTATTGTAACTTCTTTAAGCCATTTTTACTTGTGTAATGGTTATATCCTTGTTGATCAGATGCTTCTATTATCCTTAGACTGATGTGTTGTTAACTCTGCAGAAAGCAGATCTTTTGCAATCTACTATCAGATAATTAATATAAAATAATATCCTTTTCCCTACATGAAACTAGTGAAAATAAGAAATCAGACAACTTTTACATAGCCAAATATTGTTGATGTAAATCCATAACTCCTATTTGTGTATTTGATCATATGGAGCTGATTAATGGTGTATATTTTATAATAATTTCTTATTTATTTAACATACAGACAGAGACAACAAAATACTGACAGAAATATGGAAATGTAGTTTATTGACATTGAAGTATAGTATATATATATAGTGTTATACAATATTCATTAAATTTTTTCAGGTGGATCGCTTAGAATAAATGTGTATGTCTTGTTGGCTGAAATCTTGCAGAGCTGCTCGTAGCAGAGACAAAAGTATATGGATATTGAATACAACAGTCTTATATCATATCTCACAACATTGATAATATCCTTCTGATTCATGTTATTATCAAGTTATTTTGAAAATATCTTTGAAATGATAATGACTGACAATAATAAATACAATTAAATTAAACATGTGTTTTGTTATCCTTACACAACCAGTTTAAAACATCTTACTTCATATTTATCAGTGTGTAATAACATAGATAAACATGATATTACCTAGTCATTTTGGCTTTAATGGTGTTTGGGGTATGATAACTAATCAGTTAAGCTTACACACTGCACCTTTACTAATCAACCAAAACATATTAAAACAAAGTCTTGACACCGCACCTGTCTGTCTGTCTGTTCCACTATTAGATTACACTATAGACTGCTTTGGAAATAATTACAACAATATATGCAGTGGCATTTTACTTTGTGTTTTATCCTTATACAATCAGTTCAAAACAGCTTTCTTACTATATAGCATTTAAAGGTAATATTATAAATATACATATTATTCGTTATTCATCTTGGCTTTAATCATATTTATTTAATTACTGTAATGGTGTGTGTGATGTATATTCACTAATCAATTAATACCTGTAAAAATTAGTCTCCACGCCACATTTGTTTGTCTGTGCACTGTTTTGCGGGAACTGCTAAAAGGATTTTCCATCTATCTTAAAATATCTATAATTGCTGAATGTAGCTACAACTTTGTTTAATACTATTAATTATTAAGCTATTCTATTCTATATACACTATTCTAACTCATAATATCGGTGAAAACTACTAGAAAATCGCTTTTAGTTTGTTTTAAGGTTATTGCGATATTCATATTTTAATTTTTAATTTCTCAGAATTCCCGTTAGATGCGATAAAACTAATATTAATTTTGTAATCTATAGATTATAAGGAATAAATCAACATATATTTCATTGAGGTTCACTAAAATTCGTGGTGGGCCCATTATCCATACAAAAGAAACTGTCTCCTTTATGTGGCAGAGGTGAACGGCAGAATCTGGAAGGGACGCCCTAGGCGAAAATTTATCGACCAAATTGGCGATATATTGAAAATGGGCCAAATTAAGAGTACCCTTAACCGACGAACGTGTATGCGTAGGTATATGGATGTGAAGGAGGTGAAAGAGGTTTGTCAGGATCGTGCCAAATGGAAGTCCATAGTCTCTGTCTACCCCTCTGGGTAACAGGCATGAGTGTTTATGTGTTTATATATGGTAGAGCCAAGCTGCAGCTATATTGTGGTTGTAGCACGAATGGGTCGGCTCGACCAGGTTAGGACCAAGCTCTCACAGAATACCAGCGTAAAATAGCAGCTTAATGTTGCGGTGTTTTGTATGGTGAGTATAGAGAACCGAAGACTCTTTTTGCTGGAAACGAGGCATTCCATCTTAGTCCTCAGAGGTAACAACGAACCTCCATTTTGATTCCTAATTGAAGATAAATGTAGATGTCTGTGGGCCAAAACGTCCACTTACCATCAGGTGGACTGTGTGCTCGTTTGCCACCCTTATGCTATAAAAATACATATTACATTTAACATATTTTTTGTATGTTAAGTATGTTAAAAATGAAATTTGGCTAACGAAATTTTATTTTATTATTTCGAATAAATGAATATACATATTATTTCATTTAATTTCACTACCGTCCATACTGTTAATAATCTGGACACACACCGCCAAATTTTAGCCAGGAACGTCCTTTACCTAAGTGGTCTTAACTCTTTAACACGTCTTCTTCAACGGTTATGACTTCTGCGGTAGATGTGAAAAACCCATTGCTACTCGTACTTCAGCAAAGGCATTTATTAATATTTAATTAAACACTACATATTTTGCATAAAAGTTTTGTAAAAAATATTTCATTTTTTCAATTTATAATTAACTAGTGATCCGCCCAGGCTTCGTGAGGGTGATTTCTGGACCTCGACATATGCGTAACCATTTATAAATCTAAATAGTCCAAAAAATCGGTCCACCAGTTTAGGAGGAGTTCAGTGGCAAACACATAATTTTATTTACTTATATTTCAACATAGGTCTAAAGTTCAACTGACAGACATACTGACGAATGTCTGTTGCATTTAATCAGTACTAATGTAATGTAGTTGAGAGATTTTACGCCAGGCAAGCAAACTTTGTAAACTTCGTCAGCGCGATTTAGGCCTCGGTTCTTGATCAATGCAGATTAAATTTTGAAATAAAATAAAAAGTCTTTATTTTTCGACGATAGAAACTTAAATTTCGTTTGCTAAACGTCAATATAACATTTTTATCAACTACCGTTTTAAAAAGAGATTCCAATGTCTAGAGTAAAACAGTTAAAAAGCGAAAATTCTTAATCTATCTTCTAATATTATATAAAAATAATTTTGTTTGTTCGTATTTATGCGCAGCCATACCGTTCATCAGATTGCGATGAAACTTTGTCAACTTATCGCTTGCACTTGCGTGAAGGTTATAGGCATAGTACAATTTACTTATACTAGGTGGCGCGTATCTTACCGACAATTTATATGAAAGTTATAGAACATTGATTGTATTATAATCCTCACTAAGCAATATAACTCTTCCTAATTTAAAACGATATTTCCACAATTATTTCTTCTGTGGCAGCAATGCGCTAGCGCATACCAGCTAGTCTAAAATTAAAAGGTAGTCTCATATGTAATTTTATAAGTAAGGAATAAAATTGCATAAAAATTTAAGCAAATAAATGTGTTGCAAGCCCAAGCGGACCAATGCCCACAAGCAGCAGTTGTTCATAAGTATGACGTATGTGCAGCCGTCGTACTTCTCGGCCATTATTAAAGAGAAGTGGACGAGCCGTTATATGACGCCGCCGCAAAAACAACTTTAAGGGAGCATGATATATCTACGATACACTTATATATTACTTTTAGCTTTTATAAAGATTTTTAAAGAATAATAGTGACAAACGAACACATAGTAGACCCTTGCCCTGTGGAGTTGACCCATTCGTGCAACAACCTCAATATAGCTGCAGCGTGGCTCTACTACAATTTATACGCCATGTATATGCAATAAATATATTATTATATATGAAGCACAAATATAAATAAAATACAAATTTTACAGAGCATACTTGTAAATTTTATTGAGATAATTTTACACTATTTCTTAGTAAGGTATTGTTATTCATTGCGAAAATAGCGTAAAGGGTATAAAGTTGAATGAATACTATTCCGCGCTAGCTTATCATCAAAGTAATCATTCAACAAATAGCAGGCATTGGAGTACAGAAACTGTTCTATAAAAATTTAAACTTTGTTTTGTGAGGCTTACTAGTCTAGTTTCTGTGATGTCAATGCTGTTAGCCCAGGCGGCTCTTACAGCTCATCGAACTCAGAGTTCGCGGCCTGAAAGGTCGTAAGCAAGCGGGGATTATTTATTTTAGTGTAACGTTGTCGGCTTTGGACTTGAACACGAGTGTTCAAGTCCGAAGCCGAACTGCTCGTCTGGAAGAAGCTTGTTGGTGAAGACGTATTTACGAAGGCGATTCAATATGAGTCGGTTGTAAACTTTCCCCAGTGTACTGAGGAGGCTAATTGGTCTGTAACTAGAGGCTAAACTGCGCGGTTTTCCCGGTTTCAGGATTCCTATTACGTCTGCCTCTTTCCATGCATCCGAAAAGGAGCAACTGGAAAGAAGAGCGTTGAATATGCCTACTAGGAGGCAAACTAGCGGCGCGGAGAAAGATTTCAGTACCCTGTTGCTAATGCCATCGGGTTCGGGTGCTGATCTCTTTTTAAGGCTTTTAATAACTTCTGTGACTTCGTCAACAGTCACAGGTTCTAGGAGGTCACCCGCAGGTGGTAGTGCAGACTAACGCTCGACCTCCGCTTTGACCTCTGCAAGGTGAGCGGGAACTGTAGGTTCACTTAAGGAAGTACATTGGCTCTCTAAACTGTCTGCGAAGCATTCGGCCTTATCGGAGTCGTCAAAGGCGAGATCGGGGTTTCCTGGCCTGATGAGAGGCGGCATAGGTGAGGATTGTTCTGTTTTCAGAGCTTGCGTCAACTGCCAGAAGGCAGTTTATGATGGCTCGATGTCCGTCAGCAGACTATCCCACTTATCCTGTCTAAACTCTTTAACGTGCTGTTTCACCTCGTTTTGGAGGAATTTGTTATCTAAAGTACGATAGTGATCGTATTGTCTTAGGGCCGCGTTTTTTGCTCTGATCAGTTGTCGAATACCACTCGGAAGCTTCATGTATTGATTGCTCGACACTCGAACCTTACGAGAGCATTTCTCAACTGTAGAGGTGAGGTGGTCCGATAGGGCGCTAATCGCCTCATTGGCCTCCTCCGGCGAGTCTATTTTGTCCAGGATTTTGTCTAAGTGTTGGAAGGTCGTAGACTAGAGTTTGACCTCGAGTTTACGCCAGTCCACGATGGTGTTGGTCTGAAAGACCTCACCTGCGGGCTGGCCCAGCTGCAATAGGACTGGTCTATGGTCCGAGTCGAGTACTAATATTGTTTCAATTGATGATATTCTTACCCGCCCCGTGTAGTGGCGGGTAAGAATAACCACTACCCCATTTCTTCCAGTAGGTGTCGTAAAAGGCGACAGAGGGAAACTGAGACAGAAGATGGACAGCAGCATCTTTCTGATAAAAGCAAAAGGCAATAAAAAACTGTGGTTGACAACCCGCTCGCCACGCGTGGTAACCATGGCAATATACCACTCAAGAGCAACGACAATAATAAATGGCCCCCAGTCCCCGGCGCCCCGCCATTCCTGACTACGATGGCGGCCATGGTAACGGCGGGGCAGGGGGTGCTAAGAATCTCCGGTGGAGGTTCGGTTGCCACATACGACTGACAAGAAGATACTGGAGCTGGAACAAGAGATAGACAAGTTGCGCTGGAATATTATAGGATTATCCGAGGTCCGAAGAGAGGGGAAGGACATGGTAATCCTCGAATCCGGCAACTTGTTCTATCACCGGGAGGGCGACCATCTGTCCCAATGAGGTGTCGGATTTATCGTCCACAAGTCTCTCGTTAACAACGTTGTAAAGATTGGAAGTGTGTCGACGAGGGTTGCGTACCTTATACTCAATCACCAAACGGTATTCGCTAAAGGTCATACAGGTTTACGCACCAACCTCGGCACATCCAGATGAGGAGGTGGAGGAAATGTATGAGGATATCTCTAGAACCATGCATTCCTCCAAAACCCACTATACAGTGTTAATGGGTGAACGCAAAACTAGGCACAAGGGTGACTGAAAGTAGGAAATTCGGATTAGGCATCGGAACCCAAGGCCAGCAGCTGGCCCTTGGGCGACTTCATGGTGAAAGAGGACTCTTTATGATTAACTCTTTCTCCAGAAGCGGCCCCACAGGAAGTGGACCTGGTCGAGCCCCGACTGTTCGACAAAAATGAGATTCACTTCATTATGACGA
Source organism: Parnassius orleans (assembly GCA_029286625.1). NCBI lineage: Eukaryota > Metazoa > Arthropoda > Insecta > Lepidoptera > Papilionidae > Parnassius > Parnassius orleans. The sequence goes on along the minus strand of JAGSMP010002690.1, from coordinate 10,870 downwards.
CTGAAAACTGGTAGCGATCACCGAATGGTTAGAGACACACTGAACTTAAACGTTAAGTTGGAGAGGTGTCGTCTAATGCAGTCAACGCTCCGACCCCTCGTGATCTAATCCAGAGTCCCGAAACATTTCAGCTCGAGTTACAAAATTGTTTTCAGTGCCTAGAAGATTGCAATGAAGTGGACGATATGAACGACAAGCTTGTGGAAACTGTCCATGCGGTCGGAGCTAAGTTCTGTAAGACCCGTCGCAGAAGACCACAAAACTCTTCGATCGCACTCTTAATCTCATGGCTGTTAGACGGGAGATGAAGCTACAGTCTTCAGCAGATTTGCCACCATACAGGCAACTGAACAGCTAGATCTCCAAAAGTCGGGACTTGCGCAACTCCAATACAGCTCGTAATGAAGAAGTGATCGAGCGGAACCAGGGCTCAAAGTCTTTGCCAGAGATCTGTCTGCCAGAAAGAGCCAACTGTCGAAGCTGAAGACCGAATGTGGCATCGTTTCGGGACACCTGAGATTTTGAGTGAGATTGAGAGGTACTATGAGCAGCTGTACACGTCATCGTTAGAGCCACACGCAAGTGTGAGTAACGCTCCAAGAGCAAGTCTTATCCGTCACTATTCCGATTATATCCCGGACGTTAGTCTGAGCGAGATTAGAATGGCTCTCCAGAACCTTAAAAATGGAAAGTCTCCAGGCGAGGATGGAATTACAGTGGAGCTTCTGAAAGCGGGTGAGAAAACCGGTACTTGAAGTCCTTCAGAGGCTCTTTAATTCGGTTCTCTATGGTGGCACTACTCCGGAGGCGTGGTGCAGAAGTGCGGTGGTCTTGCCTTTAAGAAAAGCGACAACTCTCTCTTGAAGAACTACAGACTGATTTCCCTCCTGAGCCGCGTCTACGTGCTGTTTTCGAGAGTCATTTCGAATCGTCTTGCACTCAGACTCGACGACTCCCAGCCTCCGAACAAACCGGATTCCGAAAAGACTTTAGCACCATAGAACTCATACATACCTTCGGCAAATTGTACAGAAGACCAAAGAGTACAATCTGCTCCTTTGTCTTGCGTATGTGGACTATGAGAAAGCCTTTGATTCCGTCGAAATTTAGGCGTGCTGCAGTCCATCCAGCAGTGCCAAGTGGACTGTCGGTATATCGCAGTGCTGAAGTGTTTGTACAGTAAGGCTACGATGGCTATCCGAGTACAGAACCAGAGTACGAAACCTATCCATCTGCAGAGAAATGTAAAACAGGGTGACGTAATATCCCCGAAACTCTTCACCGCTGCATTGGAAGACGTTTTCAAGCTACTGGACTGGAAAGGATACGGTATTAACATCAATGGCGAGTACATCACTCACCTTCGATTTGCCGACGATATAGGCCTTGTGGCAGAATCGCTGGAGGACCTAAGCACTATACTCAATGACCTCAATAGTGTCTCCCAACGGATAGGTCTTAAGATGAACATGGACAAAATGTTTAACGTCCATGTCACATCTATGCCGGTAGTTGTTGGGAGCACTAAGCTCAAAGTTGTTGACGAATATGTTTACCTGGGACAAATAGTCCGACTAAGTAAGTCCAACTTTGACCGAGAGGTAAATCGACAGATTCAACTCGGCTGGGCTGCGTTCGGGAGATTACGACACATCTTCTCGTCAGACATACCTGAAAACCTCAAAACTAGATTGTACAACCAGTGCGTTGCCAGTGATAACCTATGGAGCTGAGACGTGGCCCTTCACTGCTGGCCTTATGAGGAAGCTCAAAGTCGCTCAGCGAGGTATGGAGAGGGCTATGCTCGGTGTTTCTCTGCGTGATAGTCTTAAAAACGAGGATATCCGCTGTAGAACCAGAGTAACCTACATAGCCCAAAGAATTAGTAAGCTGAAGTGGCAATGGCCGGCCATATAGCTCGCAGTCTCGTACCGGCAGGCGAGGTAGGGCGTCCCCACTAGATGGAGTGACGACCTGGTAAGACATGCAGGAAGGACAGGATGCAGGTGGCTCGGCGTTTATCTGCGTGATAGACTTAAAACGAGGATATCCGCATTAGAACCAGAGTAACCGACATAGACCAAAGAATTAGTATACTAGTGGCAATGGGCCGGCCATATAGCTAGAAGAACCGACAACCGATGGGGAAGAAAGGTTCTCGAGTGGCAGCCTAGTACCGGCAGGCGAAGTGTAGGGCGTCCCCACTAGATGGAGTGACGACCTGGTAAGACATGGAGGAAGTCAATGGATGCAGGTGGCTCAGGAGCTTGATTTGTGGCGTTCCTTGGGGAGGCCTATGTTTTTATATAGGATAAGGTGACAAACAAGCACACAGTCCACCTGATGGTAAGTGGTTGTTGCGGCCCAGACATCTACATCTATCCTCGATTACAAATCAAAATTTAGATGCGTTGTCACCCGTGAGGACTAAGATGGAATGCCTCTTCTCCAGTTATTAGGTATCCGGTTCGCTACACTCACCATACGAATTACAGCAGTGTTAAGCTGCTATTTTACGCTGGTATTCTGTGAGAGCGTGGTCCTTCCCCGGTCGAGCCGACCCATTCGTGCTACAACTATACTACTAATATAGCTGCAGCATGGCTCTACCACGTTTAAATGTTCAGCAGTGGACTTGTGAATGGCTACAATGATGATGATGATGATTATGATGATATCGACAAACGGACATCTTTGAGTAAGGACGTCCGGTTGGTGACTGGTAGCGAATGGGTAGCGGGTTGAGTCTCAGATGCGATAACATCGAAGTTTAGTCGTTCCGTGAGATTGAACAATGCATTACCATTGGGATTGCTTGTAAGCGAGTTCCAGGAGGAATTTTTACTGTTGAGGTCTCCAGCTATTATGACACTAGAGCCTAGATTAAACAATTTTGCTCTGATTCAACTATGCGTTTGCGTGGCGGTAGATAAGCCGATACGGTGGTAAGTGGTGGTAGGTCCGAGAGAGCTACCTTACATATAGAAACTTCTATGTTGGTTAACGGGGGGGCGTTGATTGGTACGCAGACGCAGTGCAAGGACCTTTTTTAGTAGATCAAGGTACCGCCTCTAGGGCTAGTCAGCCTTTCATTTCTAACTAAGATGTAGTTTGCAATCTTAGGATCGCGATGGCTAGGTTTCAAAAAAGTCTCTTGCACTAACATTACATCTACATCGTGTTTGCGCAGGAAGAGCGCAATCTCGTCTTTTTGGTCTCTGAGGCCGTTTGCGTTAAAGAACGCGACAGTTAGAGAGCGTAGTTTAGTTCTACCGAGATTTTGTGCACATTGCTCAGCCGCCCCGACGACTGGGGCGGGCTTGATGGCGATTTGAGGCGAGGAAGTTGGTACCGTGGTCGGTGTGGGTTTGGGGTCAGGCAGCCCAGACCGAAGCACACAGGCTTGACACGCGCCCGGGACGGCTTCTACCTCCGCGCTGCTTGCTTCGCGGTGCTTTGGAACACCCGCGATAATTCGCTGGGCGTCCCTCTTCGCGGCAATTGACGCAGCTCGGGGATTCAGCCGTCTCGGGCGTGCGGGGGCAGTCAGTGGTGCCGTGGTAACCTAGGCACTTGACGGCATGGCGTAACAATTTTAGCCGAGTGGTTGCCAATTGGCATCGATGGCACTGGCCAACGATGCCCCTATGTCGGGGGGCTTCAACTGCAATCCTCGTTAGGTTGCAAATGCGCCGAACGTTAAAAATCTCCTTGCCTTCCGGAGACAGGTCCAGAATGATAAGTCAAAAATCTAAGAAACGTTTTTTGTTGGTCTGGTGGTGCATCCTGTGCACCTCCCGGACCGGGAGATTTTGGGCTTTGAGGTCGTTTAAAATGTTTACGCCCTCTGAGAGGGCGTATGTGTGGAAGCTTAAGCGCATGAGCCGCTCCATCTGGCGTCGGTTTTTACCGCGTATCAAAGTAGTTAAAGTTTTGGCACGCTCGCCAGTTGGGACGATTGTTTTCATTATCGTGCGTTCATTGCGTTCCGAGCTATGAATAATCAAAGTTGCCGTAAATTGATAAAATTATATGGTTCAAAAGACCTGCTGTGGAATATCAAAAGTCGTTTTTATCATTATAAAGTACTCAGAGAAGATGCATGGAACTATGAAAGTGGCAGCTGCTCGTACACGATCGACATCCATGTTGAACGGTCAAACACTGGAGCGGCTGCCGCGCGCGCCAGGAGCACTTAGTTGATACACTTCGAACATTTGGAGCGCATTCTGCGGAGCGCATTTGTCGGCGCGGTCTCTTTCATTTCGCGCGCCAGGAGCGCGTAATCGATACCCGGCTTAAGGCAATCACCAAACACAGCGCACCAAGCAACCAAGGCGGTATATCACAATTTTAAATCTTGCGCATGAGCTAAGAGAGTGGAGTGACGGGAGTGAACTCAACCGACACGTCCGAAGCCTACAGAGCCCAAGCGCAGAATACTGAACTGAGACTGAACCACCGTGAGGCTTACTACTTGGTTCGGTCTTGTTGTGTGGCAGTAATTATTATGTTTGGTTTTACACTATTCCCGAATTCCTACCCAAAACAAATTCTGAACGCACATTTACTCTATAATAAGTTTTCTAATCATAGTTACTATATCACAAGCATAAAAAATGAACAAAAATAGCTTTGTGTTCTCAAAATTTCATCAACCATTATCATTTAAATAATTTATGGCACCTGGTAGAAATTGACGTTGGCAAATCAAATGCAACTAGCCGGCGGCCGAGTGCGTGCATGTAAAATTCATGTGTGTAGTCATATGAATTGGCTTTAAACGCCATTGCCTAGATACGAATCTAATCAAAGAGAAACACTCGTGTTAATAATCATTGTAATTGCTCACAAACATTATAATACAGTTTTAATTCTAAGATTAAGAGTTAACGAAATTATTTTTATCATCATCATCAAAAAGAGCCTTCAAAACTCCACTGCTGGACATAACCCTCTCCAATTTTGGTAAGTATTTGCTTTAACCACCACGCTTAAATCACGGATTGCCAATTGCAGTACCAGATGTCTCGCACCTGTGGAGCTGCTTCCCGTCACCGCCCTGGGTACGTCTGGCATAAACTGGATGGTTATAGCGACATCTATGAGATCTTTTTGTAATTTTCCACTGGCGCCTTTAGGACACCCAGAGGACAAAATGGGTTGATGAACTTTCTTGCAAACCTCTAAATGGCTAATTCTTTTTATTACCATTACCAATACAGACAATAAAAATCCACTGCTGAAAATAGGCCTACCCTAATAAATAATTTCCTCACTTTTTATGAAATAAAGGTGACAAGCGAGCACACAGCCCACCTGATGGTATGTGAATGATATGACCCATAAACATCTACATCTAACCTCGATTAAACATCAAAATGCAGATGCGTTGTCACTCCAAAGGACCAAGATGGAATGCCTCGTTTCCAGTAAAAAGGGTCTCCGGTTCTCTACACTCACCATACGAAACACAGCAGCATTGGGTTTCTATTTCACTCTGATATTCTGTGAGAGCGTGTTACTGCAACAGTCAAGCCCACATCCACAATATAGTTGCAACATGCCTCTACCACGTAAAAATAGAGGGCATTTTGCCGTAGTTGCCACGTTTAGCAGGCGGGTTAACAACCAAAGTTTTTTAATAATTTTGCATTCTTATCAGGAAGATGCTGCTGCCCCTCTCCTCTTTCTGTTTCCCTCTGTCACATCTTACGTCACCCACGGGACGATATATGGTAGTGAATATTCTGCAACTTCACGGTTAAATTCTGTTGAATTGTTTTTGTAGCACAAACAATTTATTTTCAACTTTTCTGAATGTCTTAAGAATAGTCCAAAAATTTATTTTGCCTAAAGATATACATAATATTAGTCTCGATAACAGTTGATGTTTTTATGTCAAATTTCAAGAAAGTTAATGAATATTTCAAAAATATCGCTATAACCTATTAAAATTAAATGAATTGTTGATATAATTAAAGGTGAGATTTGACGAAAGACAAACATTTAATTGTATTTTGTTAGCATGGGAATGTATTACTCAATTTCTCCCTGTTGGTATTGTTATAGACAACAATGGGAAATGCCAGAATAATCTATTTTGTTATAGAAGTGGGTTTTTAAGGAGGAATTTTTTATACAAACGAGCATGCGGCTCACCTAATGGTAACTTTCGATCACGGCTCATGAGCATCTGCAACACCAGCGGAATTGCAGGTGCGTTGCGTGCTTTTAAAAAGGACTAAGCTCGTTTCTTGAATTTCCCTAAGTTGTATCGCTGGAATTGGGCGGTTGGAATAAATATGAACAATTCCTCTGAGCACTCCCCGTGGTAAATGCGACAGAAAATGCAAATAGATGCAACATCTCTCCGCAGCGCCGACCAAACAGAACTCAGTCGCCGATGATTCGAGCCGCTCATTGTTGGATGTAGTCAAGTGAAAGGAGCTGGCACTGGGGTGCCCCGGCCCAGAGATGAGAACAGTATTCCATGTGAGGCTTAATATAATGGTATTGATGATACATACATAGACAGAAGACGGGTAACAGTGAACTATCGGCAAATTGTGAACTCATCAGGTAGTTGCAACTTTTTTGTCCTTTTTATAGGAATATACACAGTCAATATGCAACAAGCTTTCCATAACGTGGAATGGGCATAGACCGTTTAAAGCTGGGGTGAATTTAGATAAACAACGCAAGTTAAACTGTCGATGTGCCTATAGAATATTCATATAAGGTAAATACGGAAGCAATGCTTTGGGATCTGGTAATTTAATTTTAGTACAGTCCATCTTGAAACAGTGATTAGGCAAAACAATTTTAGAGGAAGTTAATTTGAACTTTGGTCTCCATTTATCTCTTGCAAATAAGTGAATAATATACTAAATTTCATGAATTAAAAAACATCAGTTTCCTTTACTTTTAACTGACTTAAAAAAGAAGGAATATCTCAATTCAACTGTACGCTTTTTTGTATGTATGTTACGCGATATCTTTGACAACTTTGAAGATTTGACGGCTCTGTGGCGCAGTGGCTTAAAAATGAATTACTGTTTTAAGGGCCGTGGGTTCGAATCTCGTACGGAACAAGTATTTTTATGGCCTACAAATAATTGTTGGATCTGGATGTTTGTCCTTGTGAAATTTATATATGTAAAACTGTTTCCACGATAGAAGAAAAAATCGTACTACGTTTAAATTACTAGTTAAAAGAAATTGTAAACCGATTTAAGCGGACTTCAAAAGAACGTTCTCAATTTTTTCTTTATGTTCTATTTTTGTATGAATGATTTTATAGGACGTTTTCGGCAATTGTGAACCGGTTTTAATGATTCTTTTTTAACCACCACTCCCAGCACCACCACTCCCATCACCAGCACTCTAGGAACGACACACCAACCTAAATAATACGACACGTGTTTCGTCTCTACACGAGGCATCTTCAGGTGAAGTCGACTCTGCAATGGCTGACCGCTAAGACTTTACGTGCTGAGAGTGGTGGTGACAGGATTGGTGGTGATGGGGATAGTATACGCAATTGAGGGAGGGTGGAGGGTGCTCATCAAACTGGGCAAGACACATCATTTTATTTAATTACGCGGAATAAGCAAATTAAGTTCTAACAACTTCAATTAGAAATTTAATAAAAGTGAAAGCCAACATTAAAAACTAAAAATATAAAGTAATTTTCACATAACGGCTCCTGAATTCGAGCCTCTTCTTTTAATTCTTCTATACACTACACCTCATAGTGATTTGCCATAGTTGCCACGCTCCACGTGCTATCAGGAAAATTTTGTTGCCAATTTCCAGCTTCAGTTTCCCTCTGTCGCCTCTTGCGACCCCACTGGATGATAAAGGGTAGCGGATATTCTTACACAGCTACTACTCGCTTGATAGACTTAAAATCGCATTTATGGACAAAGGATTTTATTAGGCAACAGCGTATTACAAATTAAGCACGGTTGACTAACTTTGAGAGATAAAGAAAGAAGTGGTTGCCCTTTGACGGCTATTACAAAAGGAAACTTGCTAGTAGTGAAAAATTTAATTGAAGAGAATAGGCGAATTAAATATGAAGAGATTCAGTTTATATTGCAGATTGGATCGATTACGAGATTTTAAACGAACACCTTCGTGTGTGGATTATTATTTCACGTTTACCTCACCGATGCTCAGAAGCAAGGAGTGGTGCTGTTACATGCTAAATTTGAAGGCTCCACTCGGTGTGTTTACGACATTATTACGTGTGATGAAACTTAGATTTATCAATACTATGCAGAAACAAAGCGCCGGTCGACGAATTGGTTGTTTGAAAATATTAAGCGAATATTTTGATTACTAGTTGTATGCCGAATGTATACTATCAAATGCTTGTCAGAAGTGTTTACTGCAGTAGGCAACAATGGATAGAACAAGGGGCTCCTCGGGCTACTGCTTCACCATTGCAATGCGCCCATGTGCTCAGCATTTGCGTCACCATTTTTACAGCACAAATATGGGACCATGTGAGTTCTTTTTATTCGCTACAATAAAAAGCCAGCTAAAAGTTTTCATCGCCGCAATATGCGCTGGAGCGTTCGAGCATGCCGTAATAAAGGTGTCTGAGGTGGACTGGAAAAAGTATTTCAGAAATTGATTCAGACACATGATATAATTAATTGTATTGTTTAACATAGTAAAGATGCCAGTTAAATGTTTTTTGAAAAGATTTGGTTACAAATCTCTATACAGGGTATTTTTGAAACGCTCCCGAAAACGAAGACAGACGACAGTACTAACTATATCTTAGATGATGGGTGAAATATAAAATCGATCCTGATGAAAAAAAAATCATCTTTTCACAACGTTTTATTAGCTTTATTCACGCTCCATCGTGTTATTATAATTAAATAAAACGTTAATTTCATTAAAATAATACATGAAAATACTTCAACATAAAACCAGCAGTGGAATTCCTGAATTACAATCAGCTGACTAGGGGTCAATGTACGCGCGAACGCCGAATTCGCGCGGCCCGTAACTAGCGATGGTACCACAATACCTAATAATTTACAACACTTGTCTAAATACCTAACTTATCTACTTAACCTACTATTTTGCCACTGTGCTTGTCTCCACGTAGCCACTTTAATTCAAATTCACAAACCAAATAACTGGTTCGATTCCCCGCTAATGAAAAAAATACTTAAATGAAATGTTAACAAGGTTAGAGTTATGCGTTTTTTATTCATCGTGTAGGTATGTTTATTATTCTGATGTATTCAGTTATGTACCTATTCGGATCAGTTCAGTACCAAGTTATTTAAAAAAAATAGGTAAAATGAGATGCGGCTCAAATTGTGCTCCATTCATTTCGAGGCAGATGTGGGCTCGGTGTTACGTCTCCTCATGCAGGCGGGGCATCATCGTGTGGTCTTCGACACAGTCCGCACGTAGTTTGTCGAAAACATCCACGATCTTTTGGCGCATTTCGTCAGCACTATCACACTCACGATTAAAAACCCTTTCTTTCACATAACCCCACAGAATGAAGTCTAACGGGGTCAGATCTGGTGAGCGAGGTGGCCAAGCGTGTGGTCCTAGTCTGCCAATCCAGCGATCATCAAATAATTCGGTAAGGCGCTCACGGACGAACCTCACGACATGTGGAGGTGCACCATCATGCTGGAACCATGTGCGGCGATAGGTCGTCTAAAATGTCAACCAACTGTTCATTTATAAAGTTTTGGTATCGCTGTCCGTTAAGTCGCTGTGGCAGAAACACTGGTCCCAGTATGCGATCCTTAAATAAACCTGCCCATACGTTAACCGACCATCGGGTTTGGTGCCCGGTTTGTCGAACAGCGTGCGGGTTAACCTCTGAATACACGTGTGTATTTCTTCGGTTCCACAGGCCGTTTCTAGTAAATGTCGACTCGTCCGTCCAGATAACGTGCTCAATGGAACCAGGCTCACGTTGTTGTTGGTCTAATAACCAACGGCAGAAAACTCGTCGGCGGTCATGATTGCCGGGAACTAAAGCTTGCACTTTGTGCACTTTGTATGGCCGCATTCGATTACGCTTTAACACTTTGTGAACTGAACAGTATGATACACTTGTTCCATCCCGATGTCTTAACAATTTAGCGATACTTCGTGTACCTAGGTTCGGATACCTGCGAACGACATCTAAAATGCGCTCCTCGGAGTGAACAGTCATTTGACTACCACCTCCTGCCGCTACCGGAGCAATGGGCCGATTTTCCAACACTCGCTGAAATGCTGCTGTTATCAGACGAGAGTCAGCTGGGTGTCGAGAAGTCGGAATTTCTCTCGGTAAATTGTAATGCACGCGAAGCATTCCCGAAAGCTTCTCCAAGGCACATTAACATGTTGCCATATTCACGAGCACTATAAACGTACGCGTTAGGCATTATTAAAACAAAAAAGAAACACAAAACGTAACAACAAGAATAACACTTAATAACAAGTAGGTAATACCAAGTAATAACAATAAGAATTTAATAAAAACAATTGAACTGTCGCTCGCGCATGCGTGTCCAAAGTCAACACGGAACTGTCTCAAAACTAAAATTAATAATTAATCCTGCCAAACTGAAGCCTACTGCGTCCTAGCGTCCTTGCGGTAAACACTTTGAACATTCCCACAGACCGTCAAATGTTATGACATTGCCAAATTTTATTTTATGTTTAGTTTCCATATGATCCCTACGACTAATCTTTCATATAGAATTTAGAAGTTATAGTTGTAATTTTTTAATACAATTAGACAATCAATTGTACCTGACGAAACATGCAGTTCGTTACTACAAAAATGATATTGAAATTAATAAACGTACTTAGTTGGGTTTGGGTATCTTTG